>ML100323.1:38628-140244 GCA_003697995.1 Taxidea taxus jeffersonii | reverse complement strand
AGATCATTAAAGACTTGGGTATAGATAGAGAAACCCACAGTGCCTTCTAACATTAAGAGTTCAAGGATAAGAAGACAGACTAGCAAAGGATGCTAAGAAGGATGGGTGGGATAGAAGGAAAAACAATAGTGTGGCATTATAGAAGCTACATGAAAGTGAATCAAAGGAAGGTGATCAATGGTTGTAGATACCATTAGCAGATGACATAATACTAGGTGAGAATTGACTTGAACTTATCCATATTAATTGTTGATCTTGAGAAGAGTAGGGGTATTTTTGTTTGTTTTGGAGTGGTTGAATTAAGAACCTGTTGAAAAATAGAAATTGGAGACAATGAATATAGACACAACTGCTTGGAGGTGTTTGCAGCAAATAAAAGCAAAAAAAATTTAAAAAGTAGCAACAGGAATTAGTGTCTCCAGGATGGGAGAAGTAATAGCAATTCTGTATGCTGGTTGGAATAATTCATAACAAAGAAGTGAGAATTACTGGAGCAATGGCTTTATGTCAGTGAGGGGATAAGATTTAACAGATGGAGGGATCATTTTGGGTAATATCCTGGAAAGTTTATTCCTGGCAATAGTATGGCCAAATATGGGGTGCTGGGAAGTAAACAGATGAGATGGGAGAAGTTTTGGGAAATGTTCTTCTAATTCCTTCAGTGATTTCATGAGTGTTAAACAAGGTTAGCTGAAAAATATGGGGGGTGAGAAGTTTGGGGTCCAAAAAAAAAGAGATATGAAAGTCACCAAAGTATTTAATGTGAAATATGATTGCCTGGCAACATTAAAGGGATAGAAAAATGAAAGCACAAGGGGCCATTAAGCAAAAGAAATCAAGCTTAAAACTGTATTCACACAAGATCTCTGACATTAATATTAAACAGTAGCAAATATTTTGAACGCCTATTAAGTTTTTTTAAAGATTTTATTTATTTGACACAGAGATCACAAGTAGGCAGAGAGGCAGGCAGAGAGAGGAGGAAGCATGCTCTCTGCAGAGAACGCGATGTGGGGCTTGATCCCAGTACCCAAGAATCATGACCTGAGCCAAAGGCAGAGGCTTTAACCCACTGAGCCACCCAGGTACCCCAAAAGCCTATTGAGTTTTTGAGGGATATATACTACTGTTAATGAAACCCAATCCTAGCCTGCAACAGTGTTATGACTCAAATCCCCCAAACAATTCCCAGACTTTGGAACAGATCCATCAGGAATTTATATAGTTTTTCCAAGGATATATATGAAACTATATGTTTCTAGCTATATAGGCTACTGGCAGAGAATGAAAGCGACGTATGTATATATAGAGAGAGCTAGAATGTAGTTTTGCTTTTTTCATTTGCTTTTTAAAAAAATTTTTTTTAAGATTTTTATTTACTTATGTCAGAGAGAGAGCAGGAGCGAGCACAGGCAGAGTGGCAGGCAGAGGGAGAAGCAGGTTCCCTGCTGAGCAAGGAGCCTGATGTGGGACTTGATCCCAGGACGCTGGGATCATGACCTGAGCCGAAGGCAGCCGCTTAACCAACTGAGCCACCCAGGTGTCCCTCATTTGCTTTTTAATAAATATAAACTGTATGTTTTATAAAAACCTGCGTTGCTTTTTCGCTTCCATATTTTGGCAATCATTCCAGTTGCTGTTGCTGCATAACAACCACTCCAAACTTGGCTTAAGATACAGTAATAATTTATTTAGCTCACATATGTAAAAACATGGACAGGGCTTGGCAACAACAGCTCATCTCTGATTGACGTAACCTTAGATGGGGTGGCTTGAAAGCTTGATGGCTGAAGGCTGGGATCATCTGAAGATTCACATACTCACATGTCTGGCAGTTGATTCTGCTATCAACTGGACCTTAGGGTGGTCAGCCAGAATACCTACATGTGATATCTCTTTGTGGCCTCTTAGCATAGTGTCTTGGATTCCAACTGTATGCCCTAAAAAACAAGGTGAAAGTGCATGTAATTTTTATGATCTAGCCTCAGAAGTCACATAACGTCACTTGTGTCATACTCTATTGGTTGAGGCAGTTACAGCTCTATGAAAGAATTGTCACATTTTAAGAAGAGCTTGTAGGATAGGATATATTGTGGCCTGTTTGGAAAATGCAATATGCCATAAAGATCTTCCATACCCCGCCTGGGAAGTTGCATAATTTCACTTCTGCCATTCTCTGTTTAGGCAGGTACATCTTGATAGGAAGGTGTCACATTGTAAGCAGAGCATAAGGGGTCGGATATAGTTGAGTGAGTGGGCCTTTATGGAAAATATATTCTGTCCCAGATGTCCTCTCCTACATGAAATTACCTCATTTTTATGGTGGCATGTTGCTATACCTATATATTCTTTTAATGATACACCATAATTTGGGCAGACTGCCAAAATTTTCAGGTTTTTTTCCCTGGGTGCTTGGCTCCCCTGCTAGATACCAGATTTTCCATTCTCTCTTGCCAATTGTGGCTCTGTGACTAAGTGAAATGTTATCAGAAGTGATATATAATTTCCTTCTCATTTGCTCAAAACGTCCCATAAGAGCAGGTTGCCTGGGTGGCTCAGTCAGTTAAGCATCCTACTCTTGATTTTGTCTTGAGTAATAACCTCAGAGTCAAGAAATTGAGCTCTGAGTTGAGGTCCATGCTCAGTAGGGTCTGCTTGAGATTCTTTCTCTCCCTCTCCCTTTGTACCCCCTCCTCAAATAAATAAATCTTCCAAAATTTTTCCATAAGAGTATAGAAATAACTCCAAATTCATTGTTAATTACAGTTAGTGTAAATATTTAATGTGGCTATTAAGGATATTTTACTTCCAGTTCTGGACCAAGATGGAATATAAAGAAACATGAAGCTATTGTAAAAGAGTAACTATAAGATATAAAGAATTCTGAAGAGTACTCAAAGATGGAAGGAGAGTATCCAGGGAAGGATAAATTTTGAAGATGGGCCCCATCTCTAAGTTGGGTTCAGATTTCATCATAGAAGGTGTGCTTTCCGCCCCACTGAATGGTGGAGAATTTTGGTGGGGTGCCAGGGCTAGAGCTAATCTATACTTGTTCAGCAAGCAGGAAAAAAAAACCTTAGGGACACAAATGAGTTGCGGTATTAACAGTAGGGGACTTTAACACAGCACTTAGATCAATGGATAGATCATCCAACCCTCTTACACTGTTGGTAGGAATGCAAGTTGGTGCAGCTACTTTGGAAAACAGTGTGGTGATTCCTTAAGAAATTAAAAATAGGGGCACCTGGGTGGCTCACTGGGTTAAGCCTCTGCCTTTGGTTCAGGTCATGATCTCAGGGTCCTGGAATCAAGCCCCACATCAGGCTCTCTGCTTCCCCCTCTCCCTCTGCCTGCTGTTCTGCCTACTTGTGATCTCTCTCTCTGTCAAATGAAAAAGTAAAATCTTTTTTAAAAAAATTAAAAATAGAGCTACCCTATGACCCTGCAATTGTACTACTGGGTATTTACCCCAAAGATACATATGTAGTGAAAAGAAGGGTCATCTGTATCCCAATGTTCATAGTAGCAATGGCCACAATTGCAACCGTGGAAAGAGCCAAGATGCCCTTCAACAGACAAATGGATAAAGAATATATGGCCCATATATACAATGGAATATTAGGCAGCCATCAGAAAGGATGAGTACCCAACTTTTGTATCAACATGAACAGGATTGGAGGAGATTATGCTGAGTGAAATAGGTCAAGCAGAGAAAGTCAATTATCTTATGGTTTCACTTACTTGTGGAGCATAAGGAATAATATGGAAGACATTAGGAGAAGAAAAGGAAAAGTGAATTGTAAATCAGAGGGGGAGACGAAGCATGAGAGATGTGGACTCTGAGAAACAAACTGAGGGTTTTGGAGGCGGAGGTGGGAGGATGAGTGAGCCTGGTGGTGGGTATTAAGGAGGGCACGTATTGCATGGAGCACTCGACGTGGTGCATAAACAATGAATCTTGGAACACTGAAAAAAAAATTAAGATGTTTAAAAAAGGGTAAAAAAATCAACAAAGGAAACTGACTTTGAAAGACCCATTGGATTAAGGGGAGCTACAGATATATTCAGAACATTATATCCTAAAATAGAATACACATTCTTTTCAAGTACACAAGGGCATACATAGATCACACATTAAGCCATAAAACAAGTCTCAAGTGAAAAAACATTGAGTTCATACCATGCATCTTTTCTGGCCACACCACTGTGAAACTAGAAGTTAACCACAAGAAAAAATCTGGAAAGAGCACAAATATATGAAGATAAAAAACATGCTACTAAACAATGAGTGGATCAACCAAGAAATGAAAGAGGAAATAAAAAATACATGGAGACAAGTGAAAATGAAAACACAATAGCCCAAAATCTTTCAGAGGCAGCAAAAGCTATTCTAAGAGGGAAGGTTATAGCAATACAGGCCTATGTCAAGAAGGAAGAAAAATCACAACCTAATATTACACCTAAAGGAGCTAGAAAAAGAACAAACAGAACCCCACACCAGTAGAAGGAAGGAAATAATAAAGATTAGAGCAGAAATAAATAGAAACTAAAACAGAAATCAGTGAAACCAGGGCCTCAAACTAACACTATTCCCTCCCATTGGTACATACCTTAGATCACAGCCCATAGCTTCACAAGTTCCTGATAGGACTTCCCCAAATGACCCTTCTAATAAATAGTTACCCCTGCTTCCCAGAGCCTTCCCCTTGTGCAGCCCTTCTATAAGTCCCCCATGAAGATTATATAAACCCCACTCTTTTTTTATTTGAATTAAGCAGTCTAGCCCTAGCATTAGAACTCTTCAACACTACCTACAGATCCTAATGAAAGCATGTGCCCTAGGTTCTGCTGCACTTTGTGTGCATTCTGCCTGGACCTAACCTGTGTGGCCCCTGGAGGCATGCTGTGTACTTCCTCCTGGACCTGTGAGTAATAAACCCTATTTCAATTTCTTTTTGGCCTTTTGTTGAACCCCAGTTCACCATCCAACATTGTGGTGCTCTACTTTATAAATATTAATTTAACAAAGTTAAAACAGAAGTATCCAAGTAGCAACTCCCTGAAGTTTTGTTTACCTGGAATATCTTAATTTCTCTTTCATTTTTGAGGTTAGTTTTGCCAGATATAGTACATCTGTCAGGGTGTTTTTTTTTTCTCTTTTGGAATGTTAAATATATAAGCTGGTTTTCTTCTGACTTACATGGTTTCTGATGAGTAATCAGATGTTAACTTTATTGAAGCACCTTTGTGTGTAGCAAATTGATTGCCTCTTGCTTTCAAGAACCTTTGTCTTTGCTTGTCAATAATTTAATTGTAACATTTCTGAGTGTTGATCCCTTTGAGTTTATCATGCTTGCAGTTGATTGAGGGTCATGAAAATGTGTATTTCTTGTCTTCAAGTTTGGGAAGATTTTGGCAGTCATTTCTTCAAATATTTTTTCTGCCTCCTTTTTCCTCCTTCTGGGCTCCTATTATGTATATATTGATGTACTTGATGGTGTCATATAGCTTTCTCAGGCCCTCTTTTTTCATTCTTCTTGTTTCTAGTCTTCAGACTAGATAATTTCAATTGCCTTATTTAAGTTTTCTACCTCCTCAGGTCTACCATTGGACTCATATAGTGAATTTTTCATTTCAGCTATTGTACTTTTCAGCTCCAGAATTTCTTTTTGGTTCCTTTTTAAATTTTCTATCTTCCAATCAACATTCATTTTTGTTTATTATTTTCTTGATTTACTTTTGTTTTTTTGTCCAGTGTTTTAACTTAGCTCATTTAGCATATTTTGGATAGCTGGTTTAATATATTTGATTAGTGATTTCAATATCTGCATTTCCTCAGTGATAGTTTCTGTCAGATTCTTCTTGATATGTGAATGGGACATACTTTTATGTTTTTTAATGCTTTTCAATTTGTTGCTGAGATGTAGACATTTTGAGTAGTAAAATATTATAAGTTTGGAAATCAGATTATTTCCCTCCTTGGGGATTGCTGATTTTTGTTGGTTGAGGACTGCAGCCATCCATTTATTTAGTGACTTCTCCGAACTATTTTTGCGAAGTTTGTATTCCATGTTGTGTGTCATCACTGACTTTTCTGTTACATAATCTCTGAGGTCATGCAGAGATATTGATTAAAACTTCAAGACAATATAACAATTATAATCATATGCACTGTCTTAGCTTGGGCTTCTATAAAATAATACCATAGACTGGGGGTCTTAAGCAACAGAAATTAATTTTTTTTACAATGCTAGAGGCTGGAATTTGGAGGTCAGTGTCTCAACATGTCAGTTTTTGGTGAGAACTCTTTTTTTTTTTTTTTTTTTTTTTTTGGTGAGAGCTCTTTTATTGGATTGTAGATGACTGCTATCTTGCTGTATGCTCACATGATCATTTCTTTGTCCAAGTGCAGAGAAAGAATGAATAAGCTCTCTGATATCTTTTCTTTTAAGAGCACTAATCCTATCATGAAGGTTTGTCCCTCATGACTTTGTCTTATCCTAATTATCTTCCAAAGTCCCCATCTCTATTACAATAGGGCTTAGGGCTTCAACATATAAATTTTGGAGACACCCAAATATTCACTCTATAATATGTATCTAACAACAGAGCTGCAGAATAAATGAAGCAAAAAAAATGACATTAAATATACAAATAGTTATACAATAGTACCTTGAGCCTTGACTACTCTACTTTCAATAATAAATAAAACAAGTCACTAAATTCTACATCTGAAACTAATATTACACCTTATGTTAACCCACTGAAATTTAAATAAAAACTTGAAAACAGGGGTGCCTGGGTGGCTTGGTGGGTTCAAGCCTCTGCCTTTGGCTCAGGTAATGATCCTGGAGTCCTGGGATCCAGCCCCACATTGGACTCTCTGCTCAGCGGGGAGCCTGCTTCCTCCTCTCTCTTTGCCAGCCTCTCTGCCTACTTGTGATCTCTGTCTGTCAAATGAATAATGAATAAATAAAATCTTTTAAGAAAAACCTTGAAAACAAAACAAAATAATAAAACAATGAAATAGAAGATCAGTAAGGAAACAGAAGACTTGAACAACATTATATATAAGTCAACAGACAAAACAGAATCCTGAACCTATTAATTGCAAAACACTGATTTTTGTCTTAAGTGCATCTTGAACATCCTTCAGAATAGAACATGTAATTAGCCACAAAACAAATCTTAGTACATTTTAAGAGACTGAAAATACACCACATATCTTTACCAATTACAGTGGAATGAAAGCTATGTGGAAATTAAGCAATACACTTTTTTGAAGTATAATTAATATGCAATTAGTTCTATTAGTTTCAGATGTACAAACATATGGATTCAACAATTCAATACACTACTCAATGCCCATCACAGTAATGTAGTAACCATACAACATTACTACAATAATATTGGCTGTATTCCTTATTTTGTACTTTTCATCTCTGTGACTTATTTTATAACTGAAAATTTGTACCTTTTAATCCCCTTTATCTATTTAACCCACCCCCATGCACATACCAGCCTCTCCTCTAAGCAAATACCAGTGCATTCTCTGTATTTAAGAGTCTCTCTCTCTCTTTCTTTTTGAAACAACAAACTCTTAAGAAATCACTAGGTTAAATAAGAAATCCAAAAATGAAATTACAATTTGGGATAAATGAAAATGAAAACACAGCATAACAAAACTTAGAGGGTATAGTGGGCCCAGTGGAATGAAACTAGAAATCAATAGTAGGAGAAGTAGAAAATCCACAAATAAGAGAAAATTAAGGACTTTTAACCAGTGCATCAAAGAATACTTCACAGGGGAAATCACAGATCGTGAGACAAACTGAAAAACATAACATACCAACACTTAACAGAATGCATCCAAATCAGAGCTAAGAGAAATTTATAGCTGTAAACATTTACATTTTTAAAAAATATCTCAGACCAATAACTTTACATAATATGGAATTAGAAAGAAAACAATTTAAACCCAAAGCTGTCAGAAGAATGGAAATTGTAAAGATTAGAGCACAGATAAACAAAACAGTATAAAGATCAGCAAACCCAGGAGTTAGTTCCTTGAAAATAACAGCAAAATTGGCTAGATTGGCTATTAAAACAGACAAGAGAGAGAAGACTCAAATTACTAAAATCAGAAGTGAAAGTAGGGACTTTACCAATTTCTCAAAAATAAAAAGGATTATAAGAATACTATAGACAAATGTAGGCTAAGCACTCTGATAATCTTGATGAAATGGGAAAACTAGAAATATACCCTTAGAAATTCACAAACTACAAAAACAATCTACAAAAATATAGAAAATCCAAACAGAACTATACCAAAAAAAAAAAAAAAAAAAAAGGAAAGAAAGAAAGAAAAAAATTAAATCATGAAGGAAAAGCCTCCTAACAAAGAAAAGCCCAGGTCCAGATGGCTTCACTGGTGAATTCTTCCAAACATTTAAAGAATTAACACAAACACTCCTCAAACTCTTCCCAAAATTTGAATTAGAGGGATCACTTCCAAACTCATTCTATGAGGTCAACATTACCTTGTTATTAAAAAACTATAGGCCTGTATCCCATGTGAATATAGATAAATATAGATACAAAGATCCTCAACACAATACTAGCAATAATAATATGCTAGTGAATTCAACAACCTATTAAAAGACCAAAATGGAATTTATCCCAGTCCTGTGAGGGTGGTACAAGCTATAAAAATCAATGTAATGTTAGGTGCCTGGGTGACTCAATTGGTTAAGCATCCAACTCTTGATCTCAGCTCATGTCTTGATCTCACGGTCATGAGTTCAAGCCTGGCATTGGGCTCCATGCTGGGTGTGGTACCTACTTAAAAAAAATCAATGTAATGTGCTGCATTAAAAGAATGAAGATACTGTATGATCAATTATGTGTCAGGTTCTCTCTGAAGAGAATGGTGAATGTAGATGGGAACATCAGTGTCATGACTAAGGTATAGTAAGGAAATAACTTGACAAAAGCAAGTATTTAAGTGTTTTTTATTTTTTTATTATGAAAGATACAGAGAATAAGAACCTACCTATAAACCAACAACCAGTTTTATCAATTTATAAGAATTGGCACACTTGCTTATTTTTTAATGAAGTAAATGATTAAAAGATATCTCCCTTTGCATCCTTTTCTCAGTCTCATTTTTTCCCCCTCCATATGTCACTCCTGTTTTGGATTTATTATTTCCATGAATGTTGTAACACTAAATCTGTATGGTATTTAGCCATATACACATAACATCAATTTGCATATTTTCAAACTTTATATAAGTGGTACCATCTCATACAAAATACTCTCTGGTTCCATTTCATTAATATTATTTTAACATTTATCCTTTTTTTTTTAAAGATTTATGTTGATAGAAGTATCTCTATTTCATTCCTTTTGACTTGAGCTATAACTTACATTCACACTAATGGTTATTTTGATTGCTTTGAACTTTTCATTCTCAAATAATGCTGAAATAGACTTTCATGTACATCACCCTAAACACATGAGGAGAGACTATAAGAGGTTTAAGTATGGAACTGCTGAATCAGAGAGTATCCACATTTTCAACTTTACTAGATATTGCTAAATTATCCTAAATACAACTACTTCCAATAGCACTGTATGAACATCCTACTGTTTCACATCTTTCCAGTAATTGGCTCTGTGACACTTTTGCCAATGTGATGATTTTGAAATAGTTAACTGTGGTTTTATTTGCATTTACCTTACTGTAATAGATATAAACAATTATTCTAATAACCTCAAATCCATCCTTTCTCTACAGGTATAAACCATCTTTCTCATATGCAGAATTTCTGTAAATAGGTCATACTCAATAATTTTCTTGGTGTCCTAAGAAGTCACACTTCATAGATGAATTTCAGAACAAAGTTGTGAAATTAAAGGGCAAAAAGACCTGAGGAGTTTTAGTTCTAATTGTAGTGAATTTATGAATTAGGAATAACATAACATTATTATCCTGAGTCTTTTCAGCCTAGATTATATGCTACTCCCAGTTTATTATTCTTCATTTTGCTGAGTTGAGAGAATCTATTTTATATTTAACTATGAACAATTTTAATTCAATTTTAGCCTTTAAATAATTTTAAACTCCATGAGGACATAGTCTAGTATTGATCACTACTGTCTCCTCATATCTAAAGCAGTGTCCAGCAAACAGTAACTACTCAATATTCACTGAATGAGTGGAAACATATATATTTCAAAAATGTAAAGGTCTATATATATTTGTAACTTCTTTCCCTCAATCCCCTTTTGGTTTCAATTTTACAACCACTGGTTAAAAAATTTTAAATATTTGTACTTTTTCTGAGGCATGGAACAATTTAAAACCTTCTTAAACTTACCTAGATTCACAATACCTGGGCCTGGTGCCTTTTTTATGGGATAGTATGAATTTTCTGTTTATTATTTTTTGGAATTAATTGTGATAGTGTATTCTTTCCTTGATCTAAATGTGAGTTCTGTATTCTGTGTGAATCCCCATTTTCTTTATATTGATTGGTTTATCCAATTCTCTTTAGAAACTTCCTAAAACTGGTTGTAGGTATAGGTCTACTACTTGTGTCTATATTGATTACTTATCTAGAGTATGAAGACTCCCACATATGTTTCTCAAATGTTCGTTTTCTCAGTTCTGACCTGCTGCTTCCCAGGAATGTTCTACCTTATCCATTGAGGAATCTTATTCTAGCTGTGACAAGTAAGTGAGTTTACATATATTGAATATGTAGAACAGTGCCTGATGCATAGTAGGCACTCAATACATGTAAGCTATCATGATTTATTGAATATCTGCTGTGTTTGTTGTGCTATGTGAAGCACTTTACATGCAAATTTATTACTTAATATGCACCAATCTACAACAGACACTATTTCATTTAATAATCACATTTCTACAATACAGTATCCTTTATTATCCCTATATTAAGAATTAAAGAAAACCCTGAGGTTTAGATAGGTCAAACAAATTACTCAAAGTCACATAATGCCACAGTAGTGGTAGAGCTATGATTTTCCAGAATCTAAGCTCTTAGTCTTGGGAAGTGCCTAGTGCTCAGAGAAGGAGACTGGAATAAAATAAGGCTGAAAGGTATAGAACCAGATATGAAATGCCTCGTAGACAATTTTAAGACTGTGGATATTAGCTTAAGAACAATAGTAAGCCCCCAAAAAGTTTTAATTGGAGGCAGTGATGTATTCTTACACTCAAAAAAATCAGTTTGGGGCATGGTGGGAAATGAATTTAAATGGACCAAAAGTTGATACAGGAAGACATATTAGAAAGCTACAGCATGGTGATCCAGGTGAGATGAATTGTAGACTATGGCAACATTAGAGATAGAGAAAAGAGTATAAATTCTGGAAATATTTATGAGAGTGTCTAGAGGACTTGGTGATTGACTGGATTGGGTGGTGAGAGTGATTCCCCAAGATGGATTCTCTGATGATGAGCAAGGTGTGCATGCTGCCTGAAAGTTTTCTTGCATTCCTTACATTCATAAGGTCTCTCTCCAGTATGAATTCTCTGATGTTGGGCAAGGGATCCACAGTAACTAAAAGCCTTTCCACAAACATTACATTCATAAGGCTTCTCTCCAGTATGAACTCTCTGATGTTGAGTAAGGGATGAGTCATTGCTAAAAGCCTTTCCACATTTAATACATTCATAGGGTTTCTCTCCAGTATGAACTCTTTGATGTTGGGCAAGGTAGGCAATCTGGCTGAATGCTTTTCTACATTCTTGACATTTATAAGGTTTTTCTCCAGTATGAATTCTCTGATGTTGAGCAAGATGTGAATTCTGGCTGAAAGCCTTCCCACATTCCTTACATTCATAGGGTCTCTCTCCAGTATGTATTCTCTGGTGCACAGTAAGGTATGCACGAAGGCTAAATGCTTTCCCACAGACATTACATTCGTACGGTTTCTCACCAGTATGAACTCTCTGGTGTTGAGCAATGGATGATCTATTGCTAAATGCTTTCCCACATTCAATACATTCATAAGGTTTCTCTCCAGTATGAACTCTCTGATGTTGAGCAAGGTAAGCAAACTGGCTAAAGGCTTTCCTACACACCTTGCATTCATAAGGTTTTTCTCCAGTATGAACTCTCAGATGTTGAACAAGGTGTGCATTCTGACTGAAGGCTTTCCTACATTCCTTACATTCATAGGGTTTCTCTCCAGTATGAATCCTCTGATGTTGAACAAGATTTGATCTCTGGCTAAAGGCTTTTCCACATTCTACACATTTATATGGTTTCTCTCCAGTATGAATTCTTTGATGAAGAGTAAGAGATGAGCTCTGGCTAAAGACCTTTTCACAGTCATTACATTTCAAGAGTTTCTTCTCTGTATAGATACTCTTGGGCTTAATGGCCATTAAATTTTTTTTAAAGCTTTTCTTATGTGTATCATGCTCATGTACTTTTTCCTCTTTGGTGATTATCTGTTGTGTATGAAGCAGTGTGTTCAGATGGAAACCTCCCCAAGATTTGTTATATTCTTGTGCTCTTTTATTAGCAAGGTCTTCTTCATGAGTGATTGTCTCTTCCTTGAAACATGCCTTCTGATTTACTGACTGTTTCTCAAAATTGCCCTCACATTTCCATTCTTCTCTAAAACTGGAATACTCAAGGCCATAGCTTGTGAGTTTTTCTATTATCTTCTGTGATGACTGTGCTTCATAAATGTTCTGCTTTGAAGTTAATTCTTCAGTTTCACACATAGATTCCCAGCCTGAAAAATAATAATTAAAGAAAACGTGTACCTCTATCATGTACCAGAAGAAACATTTATGAAAGTATATTCATTCATATAGTGAAGTATGAAAATTTAATAAATAAAACCACAAGAAAATTGGCTTTTATAGTTCTGACATTTGCAAGAAACAAAACAGGTCACACAGAAACTTGAGGAGGAACGATTAGAATTATAAGGAAGTTAGTAAGGTAAATCTCAGGTCAATAAGGAATTTTAGAAGTGGAGGGACTTGGTTATAACCTTATGCATGTATGATTAACACAGGCACTGAAATAACCTCCATTCTTATAGTTGCTTTTTTCAAGAATATTCACTGAAACTTGTGCCATATAATTTTCTGAATTTTTAAAGATTTTACTTATTTATTTGACACAGGGAGAGACACAGCAAGAGAGGGAACACAAGCAGGGGGAATGGGACAGGGAGAAGTAGGCTTCACTGAGCAGGGAGCCCAATGCGGGGCTCAATCCCAGGACCCTGGGATCATGACCAGGGCCAAAGGCAGATGCTAAAGGAATGAGCCACCCAGGTGCCCCTTGGACCTTATATTCTTAGGAGGGATAGGAAATAAATGCTAAATGAGTAAATTTTATTGTATATTAGGAAGTACTAAGTGCTACAGAAAATGAAAAGCAGGGTAAAAGAGATTAAGATTGCTGGTGAAGCAAGAGGTAGGAATAATTAGTAAGTTAACATTTAAGCAAAGATTTGAAGCAAGCAAAGAAGTTAGTCACTTAGATATATGGAGAAAGAGCATTATGGGCAAAGGAAACAGCCTAAAAGTAGAAGCATGTTTTCTATGTTTGAGAAATAGCAAGTACGCCACTGTTACTGGAGAAGCGTAGTAGGAGATGAAGTCAGGAGATAAAAGATTATTTAAGCTTCATGTGCTTTCTAAGGAATTGGGCTCTTACCTTGAGAGGGATAGAGAACTACTGAAGTGTTTGTGGAGTAAAGGAGTGATATCTATTTACAGTTTAATAAAAATACTGAAAGGTGGAAAATAGGGAAGAAGCAAGGGGACCTAAGACTGTAGTAATCCAGGTGAAGAGATGAGTAACCAGACCAAGGAGCTATCAATGGAGGTATAGTGAGATGGTCAGATTCTAGGTATATTTTGTAGGAAATGCCAAGAGGATATCCTGACAGATTGAATATGAACTGTAACAGAAAAATGAGACAAGTAAGCCTTCAAAGTCTATGGTCTGAGCAATGGCAGGATGGATTAAACATCAACAGTGAAGGGGAAGACAATGGGCACAGCAGGTTTGGGTGGAGAGATATGGAAGATCTGGAGTTCAATTTTGAATATAATAAACTTAAGGTATTTTTTTAGATAATGAAATGGAAATGCTGAGAAGGCAGATAGACCCATAAGACTGAGTTTAAGATAGAGGTCTGGAATTTTAAACTAGAAATTGCCAACATATACATGGTAGTTTGTATGTGTGTGTTTCTTAAAGATTTTATTTATTTATTTATTTATTTATAAAAGTATTTTATTTATTTATTTGACAGAGAGAGAGATCACAAGTAGACAGAGAGGCAGACAGAGGGAGAAGAGGAAGCAGGCTCCCTGTTGAGTAGAGAGCCAGATACGGGGCTCGATCCCAGGACCCTGAGACCATGACGTGAGCTGAAGGCAAAGGCTTAACCCACTGAGCTACCCAGGCACCCCAAAGATTTTATTTATTTATTTGTCAGAGAGAGAGAGCACAAGCAGGAGGAATAGCAGGCAGAGGGAGCCTCAACCCGGGACTCGATCCCAGGACTCGGAGATCATGACCTGAGCTGAAGGCAAATATTTAACTGACTGAACCACCCAGGCACCTGCCAACAAATACATGGTAGTTAAAGAGAACATATTACCAAGAGAATGAGTGTGGATAAACAGAAGAGAAAGAAGCAAGTAATGAACAACCCTAAAGCACTCCAACATTAAGATATCTGAGAAAACAGAATAAAGTAAAATAGATTAAGAAGGAGTAAGTGTTAAAAAAAATGTTAAGGGGTACCTGCGTGGCTCAGTCAGTTAAGCATCTGCCTTGGGCTCAGGTCATGATCCCAGGCTCCTGGGTTTGAGCCCTGAGTCAGACTCCCTGCTCAGCGGGGAGTCTGTTTCTCCCTCTGTCTCTCCCCCAGCTCATTCTTTCTTTCTCACTCACTCACAAATAAAATCTTTAAAAATAAATAAATAAATAAAATTAAAAAAAAATATTTTAAAAAGGAATGTTAAAAAAACATGGTTAAGAACATTAATATCACATGATATTAAACTAAAGGTTGTAATGAAAATCAACTTGTTCAATCATTTATACTGAAAAAGAATAAAATACTGAAAAAGAGTATTTAACTGAAAAAGAATAAAATTGGGAGACCTGGGTGGCTCAGTCAGTTGAATAACTTGCTTTTGGCTCAGGTCATGATCTCAGGGTCCTGGAATCTAATCCTGCTTCGAGTTCCCTGCTCAACACGGAGTCTACTTATCCTTGTCCCTCTGACCCTCCTCCCTGCTTGTGCTTTATCTCAAATAAATAAATCTTTTTTAAAAAAAGAATAAAAGGGGATGCCTGGGTGGCTCAGTTGGTTAAGTGGCTGCCTTCGGCTCAGGTCACGATCCCAGCGTCCTGGGATCGAGTCCCACATCGGGCTCCTTGCTCAGCAGGGAGCCTGCTCCTCCCTCTGCCTCTGCCTGTCTCTCTGTCTGCCTGTGCTCGCTCTCTCCCTCTCTGTAACTAACTAATAAATTTTTAAAAAATCGTAAAATAAAATAAAATAAAATAAGAATAAAAGAAAAGAATAAAAACCTGGAATATTAGTCAAGAAGTGTCACAAAAATAATAACAACTGCTAATGATAGTGATCATTAAAAAGAATTATGTGCATGTTATGACTTGCAAAACACCAGAAATGAGTCATTACATAAATAAAAGGTGCCTAATAGAATGGAGAAGCTGTGTAGAAGGGAGATTACTGTAGTATTTATACTTATGGTTTCAAATAAGAATGTATCATTTTGCAATTATAGAATCAATTTTAAAAAGCAATAAGGGAAAGCATAAAGAAAATAATTAACCTCAGAAGAAAACTGTAACATTGACAACAAAAATGAAGAGGGAAAATAGCCTAAAAATAAACTTTACAAGAAATGGGCAAAAGCTTTACAATTCTAATGAGGGACCCAATGCCCCCCCCCCATAAATCTGCATAAAGGGAAAAGATGCTTACTTTGCTTTTCTATGTGAAGAACGTAAAGCCATTAATTGTAAATCAATATATTACTTCCACTCATAATCAGAACTACATTGTGAATTTTTAAAAAAATTGTTTAATAAAGAATTTGGCAGAACTTTGTGATCCATATAAAGCCTCTATATTCCTGGAAGGAGTGTCACTGTTATTCATAGTGAGCCCTTTGGACACACCTGATAGTTTATAACTATAGTTTCTGACTCACAACATACCCCTATATAATTTTTGCTAATGTGATGATTTAGGATGGAGGCTGGCCATGCCAGAAAGACCAACCATGTAACTAAAGTATTGGTGCTTTGGGCCACCACAGTATCAGTTTTACTTTTGGGAGGGAAGGAGGCTGGAGATTGAATCACATTGGGGACTCAGCAATGACTTACTCAATCATGCCTACATAATGAAACTGAAACACAAAAAAACAAATAACCCTATACAATGATGCTCTCTTGAGAGCTTATTCTTTTAAATACTGAAATGTCTGGAGTCCCCCTTCATGTTTGCATCTCTCAGAGACCTTCCCCTTGGTGTCTCTACTTTTGGCTGGTTCTTTCTATCTTTTGTTAAAATAAAACTGTAATCATAATATAGTTCTTCCCTGACCTCTATGAGCCACTGTTGTTGATTATCAAACGTGAGGGTGTCTGTGGGTACCCCCTTATCTGTAGCCAGCTCGTCAGAAATAAGGGCGGCCCTGAAGACCCAAACTTGCAGCTGGTGTCTGAAATAAGCACAGTCTTGTGTAGACTGTTCTCTCAGATTTTGCAGTTTGGAAAACTGACCTTTTTAAGAATCCAGGAGTGCCTGGATGGCTCAGTGGGTTAAGCCTCTGCCTTTGGCTCAGGTCATGATCTCAGGATGTTGGGATCGAGCACCACACTGGATGTGGTGGGAGGGAAGCCTGCTTCCCCCTCTCTCTCTGCCTGCCTACTTGTGATCTTTCTCTTTCAAATAAATAAAAAATCTTTAAAAATTTTTTAAATCATAAAGCACATCAAAAAACTAAACATCTAGGATGTTTATCTAGTTTATCTAGGATAGACTATGTGTTGTCCGTAAAAGATGCACTAATAAATTTTAAAAGGTTGAAATCATACAAATTATCTTTCTCAATCATAATGAAATTAAACTAGGAATCCAAAGCAAAATGAAAACTGGAAAAATCCACAAATATGTGGAAGTTAAACACTTAGCCAACCAACAAGTCAAAGAAGATATCACAAGTTATCTTGAAACCAATGGAAATAAAAATATAACATACCAAAAAATATGGGACACATCAAAAGCTGTGCTAAAAGGGAAATATATAGCTATTCATGCTTACATTAAAGAAGAAAAAGCCAAAATCAACAACCTAACTTTGCATCTTAACAAACTAGAAAAAGAGCAAACTAAATCTAAAGCTAGGAAAGACTAAGCAGAGATTAACAAAATAAATAGAAAAATAATAGAATCAGCAAAACCAAGAGATAGTTATTCAAAAAGACAGGCAAAACTGACAAACTTTTATTTGGGTTGACTAAGAAAAAAAAGAAGACTTAAATAATTAAAATCAGAAATGAAAGGTACCACATTATTACCAATCATACAGAAATAAAAAGGATTGTAAGAGAGTACTATGAATAACTGCATGCCAACAAATGGGGTAAACTGGATAAAATGGACAAATTCTAAGAAACATACAACCTACCAAGACTGAATCATAAAGAAATAGAAAATCTGAACAGACACATAACTAGTAAGTTGACTGAATCAGTAATCCGAAACCTTCTAACAAGAAAATGCCTAGGACCAGAGAGTGTCTGTGGTGAATTCTATCACACATTTAAAACATTCATGCAAATCCTCCTCAAACTCTTCCAAAGAAATGAAGAGGAGTGATGAATTCCAAACTCACTCTAAGAGGCCAGCATTACTCTGATACCAAAGTAAGACTATAAGAAACCATGAGAAAACTAGAAACCAATATCTCTTATGAGCACTGATGTAAAAATCATCAACAAATACTAGCAAACTGAATTCAACAGCATATTATAAGGGTTATACACCATGACCAAGTGGAATTTAATGCTGGAATGCAAGGACGGTTCAGCAAAAATTAATGTAACACACATTAACAGAAGGAAAAATGATCATTTCAACTGGTGCAGAAAAAGCATTTGACAAAATCCAAAACCCTTTCATGATAAAAACACTCAACAAACTGGCAATAGAAAGAAACTATTTCAATATAATACAAGCCATATATGAAAAGTCCGTAGCTAAAATCATATTTAATGATAAAAGACTGAAAGCTTTACTCCAGGATTTCCAGGAAAAAGGCAAGAATGCCTACCTTCACCACTTCTAGTCAGAATAGTACTGGATGTTCTAGCCAGAGCAATTAGTCAAGAAAAATAAATTTTAAAAATCCATATTATAAAGGAAGAAGTAAAATTATGTGTTTGTAGGTGACATGGTCTTCTATATAGAAACACTAAAGATTCCACTTGCCCCCACCATCCATTTGAACTAATAAACAAATTCAGCAAAGTAGCAAGATACAAAGTCAACACATCCAAATCAGTTGCATTTCTATACATGAACAATGAACAATCTGAAAATGAAATTAAGAAAACTCTATTTACAACTGAATAAAAGAGAATAAAATAGGAATTAAAGAGGTGAGACTTACACAATGAAAACTACTAAACATTGCAGAAAGAAATCAAATAAGCTGTAAATAAATGGAGATATCCTGAATTCACAAATTAGAACATTAATATTGCTAAGAAGTATATACTCCCTAAAGCTATCTATAGATTCAGTACAATTCCTCTTAAATCCCAATGATTTTTTTTCAGATATAAGAAAAATTGATCCGGGCACCTAGGTGGCTCAGTGGGTTAAAGCCTCTGCCTTCAGCTCAGGTCATGAACTCAGGGTCCTGGGATCGAGTCCCGCATCGGGCTCTCTGCTTGGCAGGGAGCCTGCTTCCTCCTCTCTCTCTCTGCCTGCCTCTCTGCCTACTTGTGGTCTCTGTCTGCCAAATAAATAAATAAAAAATCTTAAAAAAAAAAAAAAGAAAAATTGATCCTAAAATTCATATGAAATCTCAATGGACCCCAAATAGTGAAAGTAATCTTGAAAAGGAAGATCAAATTTCCAGAACAAATCTGGAAAAGGAAGAACAAAGTCTCACAATTCCTGATTTCAGAAATTTCTACAGAGCTACAGTAATCAAAACAGTGTAGTACTGGTATACAGACTAATGGAATCGAAAATAGCCCAAAAATAAACCCTCACATATATAATCAAATGACTTTTGATAAGGGTGCCAATGTATATGAAAAACCCAGCTATTATCATCCTCAATAGGGAAAAACTGAGCACTCTTCCAGGACAGTCAGCAACAAGAGAGGGATGTCCACTGTCACCACTGTTATTTTTTTTTTAAGATTTATTTATTTATTTGAGAGAGAGAGTGCATGCACGCACGAGTGGGAGAGGCAGAGGGAAAAGAAAGAGAAACTTAAGCAGACTCCAACTGAGCACAGAGTCCAAATTAGGGCTCACGACCCTGAGATCATGACCTAAGATAAAACCAAGAGTCGGACACTTAACTGACTGTGCCACCCAGACACCTCTCTCACCACTTTTATTTAACATAGTACTGGAAGTCCTAGCCATAGCAGTCAGACAATACAAAGAAATAAAAGGCAGCCAAATCATTAAGAGGAAGTCAAACTTTCATTATTTGCAGATGACATGATACTCTATATCTATATCTAAAAGACTCCACAAAAAATTGCTAGAATTGATACCTGAATTCAGTAGAGTCACAGGGCAAAATAAACCTATAGAAACCTATTGTATTAATGGCTAAGAGACACATGAAAAAATGCTCACCATCACTAATCAACAGGGAAATACAAATCAAAACCACAATGAGGTACCAGCTCACTATCTGTCAGAATTCCTAAACAAACAACTCAGGAAACAACAGATGTTGGAAAAGATGTGGAGAAAGGGGAATCCTCTTAGACTGCTGGTGGGAATGCAAACTGGTATAACCACTCTGGAAAACAGTATGGAGGTTCCTCAAAAAGTTAAAGACAGAACTACCATACAACCTAGCAACTGCACTATTATGTATTTATCCAAAGGACACAAAACTACAGATTTGAAGGGGCACATGCACCCCAATGTTTATAGCAGCACTATCAACAACAGCCAAATTATGAAGAGAGCCCACATGTCCATTGACCGATGAATGGATAAAGAAGATGTGGGGTGTGTGTGTGTGTGTGTGTGTGTGTGTGTGTGTGTGTGTAATGAAATATTACTCAGCCACCAAAAAGAATGAACTCTTGCTATTTGGAATGAAAGAAATGGAACTAGAGTGTATTATGCTAAGTGAAATAAGTCAGAGAAAGACAGATACCATGTGATTTCACTCATATGTGGCATTTAAAAAACAAAAGAGATGAACATAGAGGAAGAGAAGGGAAAATAAAATAAGATAAAAACAGAGAGAGGGGCACACCTTAAGAGACTCTTTTTTTTTTAAAGTAGGCTCCATGCCTAGTGCAGAACCCACTGTGGGGCTCAAACCCACAACTGTGAGATCAGACCTGAGTCGAGATCAAGAGGTAGATGCTCAATTAACTGAGCCATCCAGGCACCTCAGGAGACTCTTAACTACAGAGAACAAACTGAGGGGCTGGAGGAGAGATGGGTGGAGGAGATGGGCTAAATGGGTGACAGGCATTAAGGAGGGCAGTTGCTGTGATGAGCACTGGCTGTTATATGTAAGTAATGAATTACTAAATTCTATTCCTGAAAGTAGTACTACACTATATGTTAACTAACTTGAATTTAAATAAAATCTTTGAAGAAAAAAAAAGGAAAGGAAAGAAATCTTCCTTATCCATTCGTCCATTGAAGGGCATCTTGGTTCTTTCCACAGTTGGGTGACCATGGCCATTGCTGCTATGAACATTGGGGTACAGATGGCCCTTCTTTTCACTACATCTGTATCTTTGGGGTGAATACCCAGTAGTGCAATTGCAGGGTCATAGGGAAGCTCTACTTTAATTTCTTAAGAATCTCCACACTGTTTTCCAAATTGGCTGCACCAACTTGCATTCCCACCAACAGTGTAAGAGAGTTCCCCTTTCTCCACATCCTCTCCAACATACATAGTTTCCTGTCTTGCTAATTTTGGCCATTCTAACTGGTGTAAGGTGGTATCTCAATGTGGGTTTTTTTTTCCTAAAGATTTTATTTATTTGACAAACAGAGATCACAAGTAGGCAGATAGGCAGGCAGAGAGAGAGGGAGAAGCAGGCTCCCGGCTGAGCAGAGAGCCCGATGTGGGGCTTGATCCCAGGACCCTGGGATCATGACCCGAGCCAAAGGCAGAGGCTTTAACCCACTGAGCCACCCAGGCACCCCTCTCAATGTGGTTTTAATTTGAATCTCCCTGATGGCTAGTGATGATGAACATTTTTTCATGTGCCTGATAGCCATTTGTATGTCTTCATTGGAGAAGTGTCTTCATGTCTTCTGCCCATTTTTTGACATGTTTATCTGTTTTGTGTGTGTTGAGTTTGAGAAGTTCTTTATAGATCCTGGATATCAGCCTTTTGTCTGTACTGTCATTTGCAAATATATTCTCCCATTCCGTGGTTGCTTCTTTGTCTTGTTGACTGTTCCCTTTGCTTACAGAAGCTTTTGATCTTGATGAAGTCCCAAAAGTTCATTTTTGCTTTTGTTTCCTTTGCCTTTGGAGACATATCTTGAAAGAAGTTGCTGTGGCTGATGTTGAAGAGGTTACTGCCTGTGTTCTCCTCTAGGATTTTGATAGATTCCTGCCTCACATTGAGGTCTTTTATCCATTTCGAGTTTATCTTTGTGTGTGGTGTAAGAGAATGGTCAAGTATCATTCTTCTATCCATAGCTATCCAATTTTCCCAGCACCATTTATTGAAGAGACTGTCTTTTTTCCACTGGGTATATTTTCCTGCTTTGTCAAAGATTATTTGACCATAGAGTTGAGGGTCCATATCTGGGCTCTCTACTCTGTTCCACTGGTCTGTGTGTCTGTTTTTGTGCCAGTACCATGCTGTCTTGGCAATCACAGCTTTGTAGTAAAGCTTGAAATCAGGTAATGTGATGCCGCCAGTTTTGTTTTTCTTTTTCAACATTTCCTTGGCAATTCGGGGTCTCTTCTGATTCCATACAAATTTTAAGATTATTTGCTCCATCTCTTTGAAAAATACCAGTGGAATTTTGATCGAAATGGCATTAAAAGTGTAGATTTCTCTAGGCAGTAGAGACATTTTAACAATGTTTATTCTTTCAATCCAAGGGCATGGAATGGTCTTCCATCTTTTTGTGTCTTCTTTGATTTCTTTCATGAGTGTTCTGTAGTTCCTCGAGTACAGATCCTTTACCTCTTTGGTTAGGTTTATTCCCAGGTATCTTATAGCTCTTGGTGCTATAGTAAATGGAATTGATTCTCTAATTTCCCTATACACTATGGAATATTATGCCTCCATCAGAAAGGATGAATACCCAACTTTTATATCAACATGGACAGGACTGAAAGAGATTATGCTGAGTGAAATAAGTCAAGCAGAGACAGTCAATTATCATATGGTTTTACTTATTTGTGAAGCATAAAAAATAACATGGAGGACATGGGGAGATGGAGAGGAGAAGGGGGTTGAGAGAAATTGGAGGGGGAGATGAACCATGAGAGACTATGGACTCTGAAAATCAATCTGAGGGTTTTCTTTCCTTTTTTTTTTTTAAAGATTTTATTTATTTATTGGACAGACAGATCACAAGTAGGCAGAGAGAGACGGGGAAGCAGGCTCCCTGCTGAGTGGAGAGCCCAATGCGGGGCTCAATCCCAGGACCCTGGGATCATGACCTGAGCCGAAGGCAAAGGCTTTAACCCACTGAGCCACCCAGGCGCCCCCAATCTGAGGGTTTTGAAGGGGCAGGGGGGGTGGGAGGTTGGGTGAGCCTGGTGGTGGGTATTATGGAGGGCATGGATTGCATGGAGCACTGGGTGTGGTGCATAAACAATGAATTCTGTTACACTGAAAAGAAATTAAATTTTAAAAAAAGGAAAGAAATCTGTTGCATCTCCATACATCAATAATGAAGCAACAGAAATATAAATCAATGACTCAATCCCTTTTACAATTGTACCAAAGCCATAAGATACCTAGGAATAATCCTATCTAAAGAAGTGAAAGACCTGTATTCTGAAAACTTTAGTTTTATAACACTGAAGAAAGAAATTGAATATGCTACAACGAAATGGAAAGACGTTCCATGCTCATGGATTGGAATAACAAATATTGTTAAAATATCTAAACAACCCAAAGCAATCTATAGGTTTAATGCAATCCCTATCAAAATACCAACAACATTTTTCACAGAGCTAGAACAAACAAGCCTAAAATTTGTATGGAAACAAAAAAGACCCCGAATAGACAAAGCAAACTTGAAAAAGCAAAGCAAAACTGGAGGCATCACAATTCTGGACTTCAAGTTATATTACAAAGCATAGTGAACAAGACAGTATGGTACTGGCACAAAAACAGACATAGAGATCAACAGAACAAAATAAAAAATCCAGAAATAAACCCACTACTATATGGTCAATTAATCTTTGACAGAGCAGGAAAAAATATCCAATGGAAAAATGACAGTCTCAACAAATGGTGTTGTGAAAAACTAGACCACTCCTACATTATACCCACAAAAATAAGTCCAAAATGGAGGAAAGACCTAAATATGAGACAGGAAGCCTTTAAAAACCTAAAAAACATGGACAGTAACCTCTTTGACATCAGCCATAGCAACTTCTTGCTAGATATGTCTCTTGAAGCAAGGGAAACAAAAACAAAAACAAACACTATTGGGACTTCATCAAACTAAGTTTCTGCACATCAAAGGAAACAATCAACAAAACTAAAAGGCAACCTACTGAATGGGAAATGATATTTACAAATGACGTATCTGATAAAGAGTTAATATTCAAAATCTATAAAGAACTTATCAAACTCAAAACCTCAAAAACAAATAATCCAATTCAGAAATAGGCAAAAGACATGTACAGACATTTTTTCCCAAAGAAGACATACAGATGATAAGGGTGCAAAGACCATTCAGTGGGAAAGGACAGGCTTTTCAACAAATGGTGCTGAGAAAATTGGGTAACCCTATGGAAAACAAAAGAGCTAGACTCTTACTTTACATCATATACAAAAGTTTACCTCAAATGGATCAGAGACGTAAATGTAAAACCTAAAACTAAAATACTTTTAGTTGCAAACATAGGGAAAAATACTCAAAAATACTCATGACATTGAATTTAGCAATGATTTCTTGGTTATGATATCATAAAGCATAGGCACCAAAGGAAAAGTAAAACTGAATTTCTTGAAAATTAAAATCTTGGGACGCCTGGGTGGCTCAGTTGGTTAAGCAGCTGCCTTCGGCTCAGGTCATGATCCCAGTGTCCTGGGATCAAGTCCCACATCGGGCTCCTTGCTCAGCAGTGAGCCTGCTTTCCCCTCTACCTCTGCCTGCCACTCTGTCTGCCTGTGCTCACTCCTGCACTCTCTCTCTATCTGAAAAATAAATAAATAAAATTAAAAAAAAAAAGAAAATTAAAATCTTTTATGCATTAAAGGTTATAATCAACAAAGTAAAAAGGCAACCCACAGAATGGGAGAAAAACATCTGCAAATCATGCATCTGAAAATGCATATATATCCAGAATATATAAAGAACTGCAACTGGACAAGAACACAATTTAAAAATATGCAAAGGACTTGAACAGACATTTTTCCAAAGAAGATATACAAATGGCCAACAAGTACGAAAAGATGTTCAACATCATTAATCATTAGGGGAATGCAAATCAAAACCACAAGATGCTACTTCATACTGATTAGGAAGGCTACTATTAAAAAAGAAAGAAAGAAAAAGAAAATAACAGGTGGTAGTGAAAATGTGGGGAAATTGGAACCTTTGGCACTGTTGGTGAGAATGTAAAATGGAAGAGCCTCCATGGAAAACAGTATGGCAGTTCCTCAAAAATTACAAATAAGATCCAGCAATTCTTCTTCTAAGTATATACCCAAAAGAATTGAAAGCAAGGTCTCAAATAGGCAGTTGTGCTCCTATGTTCACAGGAACATTATTTACAATAGCCAAAAGATGGAAGCAACCAAAGTGTCATTAAATGGATGGATAAACAAAATGTGGTGTGTATGTATATATATATATATATATATATTTATATACACACACAATCAAATGTTATTATTCTACTTTTGAAAAGGAGGAAATTGGGGCACCTGAGTGGCTCAGTGGGTTAAAGCCTCTGCCTTCAGCTCAGGTCATGATCCCAGGATCCTGGGATCCAGCCCCGAGTCCAGGTCTCTGCTCAGCGGGGAGCTTGTTTCCGCCCCCCTCCCCCCGCCTGCCTCTCTGCCTACTTAAATAAATAATCTTTAAAAAATAAATGAAAAGGAGGAAATTGTGAGACATGCTACAACGTGATTCAACTTTGAAGACATTAACCCATGTAAAATAAGCCAATCAAAAAAAGACAAATGCTGTATGACTCCACTTATATGAAGTGCCTAGATTACTGAAATTCAAAGAAAGAAGGTGGAATGGTGGTTGCCAGGGACTAGGGAAGGGGAGAATGGAGAATTACTGTTTAATGCATATAGGGTTTCAGCCTTACAAGATGAAAAGAGTTCTATGGAAGGATTCTGGTGATTGTAGCAAAACAATATGAACAATATACTTTAAAAATGGTTAAGAGTAAATTTTATTACAGTAACTTACTAAAATTAAAAAAAATTAATGTTTTTAATATAAAACAAAAGAAAATAACAAGGTAGAACCCTTATAAATATGCAAAATGGATTAACAGTTCATTAAAAATAGACAAATGATGTGAAGACACAACTTGTAAAATAACTGGGTAATAAATGCATGTAAAAATATCAATCTCATGTATTCAAAGAAATGTAAATTAAGAGAATACATTATGATATTATATTTAATCTACCATGTTATCAAAAGGTATAGATGCATTCTTTCTCATTCACAGGGAGTGCATATAGGTATAAAATTAGAGACAGCAACATGATAGTGGTTTGCCAGATCCTTTTAACAGTGTCAGGATTCCTGTCCAGCAATAGAGCAGGCTGGTTAATATGACAAACCTGTCTGGTTGAAACAACTAAAAAACATAAGATGTTATGTAAAATACAGAAATATCTTTTTAGATGTGTTGCAAAGCTGGCAAGAAATTAAGGTAAACTCCCAGAAATCAAGAAGTCTCTAGAAGGTACTTTCACGTAGGTAAGGGGCAACTGAAGCTAACACCCTCAGTTTAACCCTGATGAGAAAGAAGGTCTTAGCCACATATAACTGGAGTCTTAGGAAAAGAAAACACAGAGAATAGGGGAGTGGTAATATGTAAAAATATAACTACTGATCTTTACCTAGGACCTGTTAAGACCTGAATGGTCAGAAAAAAGAACCATAATCCAAAGTAGAGCAATTAAAATGATATTTAATTTAGATATGTCATAGTGAAAATAAAGAATAACAAGGGCAAAGAGAAGGTAGTTTTTAAAAGAAGCAAGGAAGAAAATATTAATGAGAACTGACATCTTAATACCAACAATAGAAGCCAGAAAAGTATGGAGAGGGATCTTTAAGGTGCTGATAAAAATAGTGACTGTCGGGACGCTTGGGTGGCTCAGTTGGTTAAGCGGCTGCCTTTGGCTCAGGTCATGATCCCAGCGTCCTGGGATCGAGTCCCACATCGGGCTCCTTGCTTGGCAAGAAGCCTGCTTCTCCCTCTGCCTCTGCCTGCCACTCTGTCTGCCTGTGCTCACTCCCTCTCTCTCTCTCTGACAAATAAATAAATAAAATCTTTAAAAAAATAAAAAAAAATAATGACTGTCAATTTATGAGTGCAAAAAATGCATGAAAGCAAAATAAGTATATCAAACAAATGAATAAGTTAATAATAACAAAATAGTTTGTATAAATAGTGTATTCATTGATAAAGGAGTTGACACAGGAAAAAGTTCTGGGATATAGAAAGGAATGATGAAAGAAAAAATGAAACATGGGTAAATCTAAACAACACTAACTAAACAAAATAATGGTCTAATTTTGTAACAAAAATGCAATAATTTACGGGATTAAAAAATAACTGAAATATGAGGATAAGTGAAATTAAATCATTCTAAAGTTCTTACATTTTTAAAAAGATTTTATTTATTTATTTGACAGACAGAGATCACATGTAGGCAGAGAGGCAGGCAGAGAGAGAGGAGGAAGCAGTCTCCCCACCAGGCAGAGAGCCTGATGTGGGGCTCGATCCCAGGACCCTGGGATCATGACCCCAGCCGAAGGCAGAGGCTTTAAGCCACTGAGCCACCCAGGTGCCCCTAAAGTTCTTATGTTTTTGTTTTGTGTTTTCTTTTTTAGATTTTTTAAAAAAATTTATTTATTTGTCAGAGAGAGAGCAGGAGCGAGCACAGGCAGACAGAGTGGCAGGCAGAGGCAGAAAGAGAAGCAGGCTCCCCGCTGAGCAAGAAGCCCGATGTGGGACTCGATCCCAGGACGCGGGGATCATGACCTGAGCCGAAGGCAGCCGCTTAACCAACTGAGCCACCCAGGCGTCCCAGTTCTTATGTTTTTAAGGGAGGAAAATAAAGGTAAGGATTAATTTTAGACTTTGTTAAGGTGATTTATTTTTTAAGATTTTATTTATTTATTTATTTGATAGACAGAAATCATAAGTAGGCAGAGAGGCAGGCAGAGAGAGAGGGGGAAGCACGCTCCCCACCGAGCAGAGAGCCCGATGTGGGCTTGATCTCAGGACCCTGAGATCACGACCTGATCCAAAGGCAGAGGCTTTAACCCACTGAGCCACCCAGGCATCCCGCTAAGGTGATTATTAATGTTAACTTTTTTAATTTTTTATTTTTATGTAATCTCTACAGCCAACCTGGGGCTTGAACTTAAAACCCTAAGATCAAGAGTCATATGTTTTACTGACTGAGGTAGCCAGATGCCCCATAAATACTAAATTTTTTAAGTTAACCAATAGATGAATAGAAATAGACTGTTTATCTTTCAAATTAGCAGATGGAGTAAAAGTCAAGAAACAAGAAATAGGAAAAGAATTTATAAAAGAAAATAAGATGGTGGAAATTAGTCCAATTCTACCAATAATACCAAAATGTGTAACTATCATCATTTAGTTAAAACATACAGATTATCAGAGTAGACTAAAAAACTCTTTAGCTATAAATACTCTTTATAAGATAAACACAGAAAGTAAGGGAGTAGAGGGATAGAAAAACTACACCAATGAAGTATTAACAAAAGAAGGCTAGTATAGCTACACTAATATCAAGCAATATAGTTAAGGGAAAAATCATCACTAGATTTAAAGAGGGTAACAATAATATATGGAAGAACTTACCAGAGAAATAAAACAATTCTAAAAACATATGACCTAATAAAATACTTTTTTTTTAAGATTTTATTTATTTATTTGATAGACAGAGATCACAAGCAGGCAGAGAGGCAGAGAGAGAGAGGAGGAAGCAGGCTGTCCGCAGAGCAGAGAGCCCGATGCAGGGCTCGATCCCATGACCCTGGGATCATGACCCGAGCCGAAGGCAGCGGCTTTAACCCACTGAGCCACCCAGGCGCCCCTAAAATACTTTTAAAATATAAAAAAAAGTTGTCAGAATTACCAAAAAAAAATGTATTTGCCATTAGAGTTTTTTGACAAGTCTTCCTATAATTGACTTCTGAGAGATTTTTTAAAAAATCAAGTGATACAGAAGATTTGATCAGCAAAATTTATGAGCTAATCCAAAGGACAAATATCAAATGCTATATATTGTACAACCAGATACAGATATTATTTCCTAGGACACACCAACTATTTACAAATTAACCACTAAGGCATAAAATAAATTTTTAAAAATTTGAATTAAATAGACCACATTCTCTAACTACAGTGCAGTTAAAGAAACAAAAACTTAAATTTGGAACCTAAAAATCCCAAGTAATTCATGGGTCCGCAAAAAAAATCAATGGAAATTAGAAAATGCTTAGATATACGTGAGATCAAAAACACAACCTATCAAAATATGTGGAATGTATTCCTAATATGGTCTTTTTTTTTTAAGATTTTATTTATTTATTTGACAGGCAGAGATTACAAGTAGGCAGAGAGGCAGGCAGAGAAAGAGGAGGAAGCAGGCTCCCCACCGAGCAGAGAGCCCGATGCGGGGCTTGATCCCAGGACTCTGGGATCATGACTTGAGCCGAAGGCAGAGGCTTTAACCCACTGAGCCACCCAGGCACCCCTATATTCCTAATATGGTCTTAAAATTTTCTTATTTCTAAGTAATCACTATACCCAGTATAGGGCTTAAACTCACAATCCCAAAATCAAGAGTCACATGCTCCACTGACTGAGCCAGTCAGGTGCTCCTATTCCTAATATAGTCTTAAGTGCTTATAATAGAAAAGAGAGATCCTCAAAAACAATTAATTATCTAACTTTAAAAGTTAAAAAAAGATTGGGGCGCCTGGGTGGCTCGTTAAAGCCTCTGCCTTCGGCTTGGGTCATGATCCCAGTGTCCTGGGATCAAGCCCCGCATCGGGCTCTCTGCTCGGCAGGAAGCCTGCTTCCCCCTCTCTCTCTGCCTGTCTCTCTGCCTACTTGTGATCTCTCTGTCTCTGTTGAATAAATAAATAAAATCTTTTTTAAAAAAGTTAAAAAAAAGAGAATAGCATAAGCAAACATGGGAAGAATTAAATAATAAAGAAGAGAAATAAATGAAAATTTTAAGAGATTTTTTAAAAGATTTTATTTATTTATTAGTTAGAGAGAGAGAGAGAGAGAGCACAGGCAGAGGCAGAGGGAGGAGCAGGCTCCCTGCCAAGCAAGGAGGCCGATGCGGGACTCGATCCCAGGACGCTGGGATCATGACCTGAGCCGAAGGCAGCCACTTAACCAACTGAGCCACCCAGGCATCCCTGAAATTTTTAAGAGATTTTTATTTATTTGACAGAGGGAGAGAGCACAGGTAGGGGGAACAGCAGGCAGAGGAGATGGAGAAGCAGGCAGTGAGCAGAGAGCCTGATGTGGGGCTCGATCCCAGGACTCTGGGATCATGACGTGAGCCGAAGGGAGACATTCAACTGACTGAGCCATCCAGGCATCCCCATGAAAAATTTTTTTTTTTTAAAGATTTTATTTATTTATTTATTAGAGAGAGAGAGCGAGCACAGGCAGACAGACAGGCAGGCAGAGGCAGAGGAAGAAGCAGGCTCTCCGCCGAGCAAGGAGCCCGATGTGGGACTCGATCCCAGGACGCTGGGATCATGACCTGAGCCGAAGGCAGCCACTTAACCAACTGAGCCACCCAGGCGTCCCCCCATGAAATTTTTTAAAAGATAAATTAGAGAGGATCAGTGAAGTGAAAAGTGTCTGAAAATACAAAAAAAAAAAAAGAGAGAGAGAGAGAGAGAGAGAGAAATCCATGGAAAAATTTGTTTCTCCCGTTTTGGAAGAAAAAATAGGTCATAATTACATACACTGCCAACTTTAGATAAGAGAAGATAATGGACAACTTTATATAATAAATTTGAATATTTACATAAGACATAGAAATTCTTAGAAAAATACTATAACTCCATGATTATAAGAGAAACAGGATCTTATAACAAATTGAATTAGTTGTTTAAATTCTTTTCATAAGAAAAATCACAGTCCAAGATGAACAAAGTTCTACCATTCAAAAAAACAAAGAATTTTGATTTTACACAAATTATTCTAAGGAAGAAAAAAAGAGGAATATCCACCAATAAATGTTGAGACTAGTAGCTTGATTCCAAAATCTGACAAGAGTACATGAAGGAAAAATTGAACATCAACCTTACTCACTGATTACTGTAGAAGCAAAAAACCTAAACAATATATTGGCAAACATCAAGTAGCCATGAATGAAAAAGATACAAAGATGGGTTTGTCTCAGGTCTATAACGTTAGTTCAACATTAAAAATGTAATATGTAATTCACCATGTTATCAGATGAAAAACTAAAAACCATCTAATCATCTACAGAGCTGGAAAAACATTTGTTAAAACATAAAATCTTTCTTTATTTTATTTTATTTATTTATTTGACAGAGAGAGAGAGAGAGAGAGCACAAGCAGGGGGAGCTCCAGGCAAAGGGAAAGGGGGAAGCAGGCTTCCCACTGAGCAGAGCCCAATGTGGGGCTCAATGTCAGAACCCTGGGACCATGACCTGAGTCAAAGGCAGACGCCCAACCAACTGAGCCACCCAGATGCCTTTCAAAAGCTTTCTATAATGAAACTCTAGCAAACAGAAGTGAAAAGACCCCAAAAACCTTTAAATATCAGAGCTATTAATAATAAAATAGGAAAGCACTCTTATTAAGACCAAAAGACCTCAATATGAAATAAAAAGCATCCAAATCAAAAAGGATGCCTTCACTATTAGATGACATGATACTATATATAATAGAAAAATCCAAAAGACTGCACCAAAAAATTTCTAAAACTGATAAATGAATTCAGTAGTGGTAATAAATGTTGCAGGATACCAAATGTACAGAAATATGTTGCATTTCCATACACCAAAAATGAAATAGCAGACGGGCGCCTGGGTGGCTCAGTGGGTTAAAGCCTCTGCCTTCGGCTCAGGTCATGATCCCAGGGTCCCAGCATCAAGCCCTGCATCGGGCTCTCTGATCAGTGGGGAGCCTGCTTCATCCTCTCTCTCTGCCTGTCTCTCTGCCTGCTCATGATCTCTGTCAAATAAATAAATAAAATCTGTTTAAAAAATGAAATAGCAGAAAGAGAAATTAAGAAAACAATCACATTTACAATTGCATCAAAAGTAGTAAGATACCTGTGAATAAACCTAACCAAAGAGGTGAAAGACCTGGGCTCTGAAAACTATAAATACTGATGAAAGAAACTGAAGATGACACAAAGAAAATATCTCATGCTCATGGATGGGAAGAATAAATACTGTTAAAATGTCTATATTGACCAAAGCGATCTATACATTTAATGCAATCCCTATAAAAATGCTAACAGCATTTGTCACAGAAATAGAGCAGATAATCCTAAAATGTGTAAGGAACCACAAAAGAGCCAAAACAACCTAGAAAAAGCAAAGCAAAGCTGGAGGCATCACAATTCCAGACTTGAGTTATACTACAAAGCTGTCATAATCAAAAGAGTATGATACCAGGAGCACGTGGCTGGCTCAGTGAAGCATGCCACTCTTGATCTGAAGATTGTAAATTTGAGCACCACGTTGGGTGTAGAGATTACTTAAAAACAAAATCTTAAAAAAAAACACAACAATGGGGCGCTTGGGTGCCTCAGTGGGTTGAGCCTCTGCCTTCGGCTCAGGTCATGATCTCAGGGTCCTGGGATCAAGTCCCACATCGGGCTCTCTGCTCAGCAGGGAGCCTGCTTTCCCCTCTCTCTGCCTGCCTCTCTGCCCACTTGTGATCTCTGTCTGTCAAATAAATAAATAAAATCTTTAAAAAAAAAAACCAACAATATGGTATCAGCACAAAAACAGACACATAGATCAAAAGAACAAAGCAGAAAATCCAGAAATGAAATCACAGTTATATGGTCAATTAATTTCTGACAAAGCAGGAAAGACCATCCAATGGAAAAAAGGCAGTCCTTCAACAAATGTTGTTGGGAAAACTAGACAGCAATATGTAAAAGAATGAAACTGGACCACTTTCTTAGGCCATACACACACCAAAAAAACCTCAAAATAGATTAAAAACCTATATGTGAAGTCTGAGGCCATAAAAATCCTATAGGAGAGTATAGACAGTAATTTCTCTGACATTGGCTGAGCAACTTTTTTCTAGATAAGTCCTCTCAGGGATGGGAAATAAAAGGAAAAATAAATTACTGGGACTACCTCAAAATAAAAACCTTCTGAAAAAAAATTAAATAAAATCCTGCACAGCAAACAACTGAAAAAACTAAATATGAGGGGAGGGGCAGAGAGAGAAAAAAGCAGACTCCCCACTGAGCAGAGAGCCCAACTCAGGGCTCACTGTCACAATCCTGAGATCATGACGTGAGCCGAAATCAAGAGTCAGATGCTTAATTGACCAAGCCATCCGGACACCCCTCAGGAATATAATTTTGAGTTGAAAAAAAAAGTCAGAATTACATGCACCACATATTTTCAGATGTAAAAATTTGAAAAAACACAAACATCATATTTTGTTTAAGGATAATGGCACAACTATTAAGAAAAGTCAAGAAAAGATAAGCATCCCCTTCTCTCTCTCTGCCTGCCTCTCTGCCTACTTGTGATTTCTGTCTATCAAATAAATAAATAAAATCTTTATAAAAAAAAAGAAAAAATAAGCAAAATTGTAGAACAATGGTTTCTCTGGTAAGGGGTAGGGATGGGCCATGGGTGGGGAATGGTTTATCATTAAGCAGCCCTCAAAGGCCTATAATGGCACTGACAATTTCTTATTTCCTTTTTTTTTTTTTAAGTAATCTCTATACCCAACAAGGGGCATGCTCTACCAACTGAGCCAGCCAGGCACCCCAACAATTTTCTATTTCTTAAGCTAAGAAGTAGGTACATGGTTTTGTTCTATTACTATTTAAACCATATATATATGCTAATTATACACTCATGCATGTGTGATTTATTTAGTAATAATATATAATAAAATTTAATCATATATTCTTTGAAACTACAGTTTCACATCAAATATTGTTTTTAAAAAGCTGGACAAGGACATAAAAGACTGGGGAGAAATACTGGGGGGTTGAGTTGAGGAGTGATATTCACAGAGATATTTACAGTGACACTCATTTTCTTTTGAACTTTAGTCTTCCATTTTAACTAATGCTTCCTATGTCTATCTAAAACTCCTTCCTATGGCATAAACCTAAACTCTTAATTTCTTTTCTTTCAAATGTTTTCTAGCTTCTTACCTGTGTTGTTAGAGACCATCATCTTCTCAGTTATCCAGATTCCTTGCCCTCTCCCCTCCTTCTCTGAGCTTCCTTGTGTCAGCTTTCTTCTCACATGTGCCATTTATAGTTTAATATTGTATCTCTGCTACTGGCCCATCAATTGTTTAATAATTTCTACAAATACACAGTGCTCTAGCATCTTGCGTGTAATCTTCAAAAATTCAATAAATGTTGATGAGAGAAATGAAAGAATGAATGAACTTACCATTAAGAGAAAAACAAGGCATTTGGAGATACTCTACTACTACAACAATAGCAACCAACAGCCGTTGAGTTCACAATATGAGAAGGGAATTGTTAAAGTACTTTAAAAGTATATCTCCAGGGGTGCCTGGGTGGCTCAGTGGGTTAAGCCTCTGCCTTCGGCTCAGGTCATGATCCTGGGGTCCTGGGATCGAGCCCCACATTAGGCTCTCTGCTCAGCAGGGAGCCTGCTTTCCCCTCTCTCTGCCTGTCTCTCTGCCCACTTGTGATCTCTGTCTGTCAAATTAAAAAAAATAAATAAAAGTATACCTCCAAAGAAGACATACAAATGGCTAACAGGCACATGAAAAATGTTCATCATCACTAGCCATCAGGGAGATTCAAATCAAAATCACATTGAGATACCACCTTACACCAGTTAGAATGGCCAAAATTAACAAGACAGCAAACATGTGTTGGAGAGGGTGCGGAGAAAGGGGAACCCCCTTACACTGTTGGTGGGAATGCAAGTTGCTGCAGCCACTTTGGAAAACAGTGTGGAGATTCCTTAAGAAATTAAATATAGAGCTACCCTATGACCCTGCAATTGCACTACTGGGTATTTACCCCAAAGATACAGATGTAGTGAAGAAGGGCCATCTGTACCCCAGTGTTCATAGCAGCAATTGCTACAGTTGCCAAACTGTGGAAAGAACCAAGATGCCCTTCAATGGACGAAAGGATAAAGAAGATATGGTCCAAAAAAAAAAAAAGAAGAGATGGTCCATATAGGGAGTATTATGCCTCCATCAAAAAGGATGAATACCCAACTTTTGTATCAACATGGACAGGACTGGAAGAGATTATGCTGAGTGAAATAAGTCAAGCAGAGAAAGTCAATTATCCTATGGTTTCGCTTATTTGTGGAGCATAAGGAATAACACAGAGGACATGGGGAGATGGAGAGAAGTGAGTTGGGAGAAATTGGAGGGGGATACAAACCATGAGAGACTGTGGACTCTGAGAAACAAACTGAGGGTTTTGGAGGGGAGGGGGATGGGAGGTTGGGTGAACCTGGTGGTGGGTATTATGGAGGGCATGTATTGCATGGAGCACTGGGTGTGGTGCATAAACAATGAATTCTGGAACACTGAAAAGAAATTTAAAAAAAGAAGTGTATCCCATTTTACAGACAACAAAATAAAAGTAGAGAGGTTAAGTAACTTGCCTAAAATTTTACTGCATGTAAGAATCAAGACTTGAACCTGGCCCTTTAGTTACAGCTGTCTGTACAGCTCAAAAGTTTATCAGACTAGGAAAAGATTAAAAGACTTTTAAGAGACTTTTAAAAGATTAAGAGACTTATGAAACTGGGAAGGAATGAGACTCAGAATAGATAAATGAGTTCTTAGAAAGGAGGGAGCAAAGTATTAAAGGAGGGACCATGAAGAATAACAAATTGGAGAGAACATTAAAAGGCCTCAAGTTTCTAGTAAGACCTAGAACATCTGAGAACATGCCAACAAAGAAGAATGAAGAGGTGATACCTCTAAGTCAGGCTGAGCCATCATCTCCAGAGGTTTTTGCCTGTCTATTTCCTCTTAACTCACCTGAGCACAAGCCTTTTGCCAGCTCTCTCTTCACCATCCAGGGCTCTTTCCCTTGTTCCAACAATAATATCACGTTTGGCTTAGAAAAGCAAAGTCCTGCATGTATGAAAAGAAACAATTTGGTAATGCAGAGGATATCCCATAACTTATAACTAATCCTTTGATCAACAGGGAAGAGGGAGTTTACAGTAAGCCAGAGAAAAATATATAAAGGACAGGTATTCAAATTACAAGAAAGCTGAAGCTTCCAACACAGATTAATAACAGACCCATCTACTGGCAACTTTACAAATATTAAACCATTACTTTAGCAGAACAACTTCAGCCAAGCACTGAGGATGCCACCCAAAGATTCACAATAGTGGTAGCAAAGAGGCCCTTATGAGCAGAAGCTCAATTTTACAAGGATAAGATATTCTTACCTAGGGACACCAAGATCCTGTAGTTCTCCAACATCACATTACTATACAGATGCCTCTGAGAAGAATTTAGACAGTCCCACTCCTCTTGGGAGAAATCTACAGCCACATCTCTGAAGGTTACCAACTCCTGAAATGAAATAAATGAATGAAATAACTTCATCTCTTATCATATTTACCTTACTTGTTTTGCCCTAGGTATACTGTGCTTTCCCTGATATTACATCCTCAAATCAAAGTTGTCAAGCACGTTCCCTCTCAGGCCTTTTGGAGTTCTCAGATCATTCTGTATTAAAATAGCAAGCTCTTACTCCTCTTCCCTATTTCCCTAACCCTCCTTTGTTGTTCGCCATGGCACTTAATTATTTTGTTATTGTGTCCTCCCAACCTCCACTAAAATGTGAAGTCCATGAGGGCAGAGTACATTTTTGCTTTGCTCACTGTTATAGCCCTAGTTATAGGACAGTATTTGGCACACATGAGGCATTCAGATATTTGCTGAATAAACTGAATTAATGAATGATCGGTTTGAATAGTTCAAGAAACTATGAGAGAATTAAAAATGAGACCAGGAAGTGCTGGGGTGCCTGGGTGGCACAGTCAATTAAGCATCCCACTACTGGTTTCTGATCAAGTCATGATCAGGGTCCTGAGATGGAGCTCCGTGTCAGGCTCTGTGCTCAGCTTGTAGTCTCTGCCCCTCCCCTTGCGCGTGCTCTCTTTCTCTCTCAAATATCTTAAAAAAAGAGAAAGGGAGACCAGAAAGTTACTGCTATATCTCTGAAAATTGTGCTAGACCAAGGAGAGCAAATCATCAATTCTATTAAAATTCAAATACTTTAACCCAGAGTACTTAAAATTTTGTATAATGAAATGGGTGTTCTTCTCAGAATACTGCTTTTGCCTATAGGGGCTGGGCAAAGTTCTTAAAAACATGGAGCTATGCTGTGATTCAGATTTTAGGTTTCTTTTTTTTTTTTAAAGGTTTTATTTATTTATTTGATAGACACATCACAAGTAGGCAGAGAGGCAGGCAGAGAGAGAGAGGAGGAAGCAGCCTCCCTGCTGAGCAGAGAGCCCGATGCGGGGCTCGATCCCAGGACCCTGAGATCATGACCTGAGCCGAAGGCAGAGGCCTCAAACCACTGGGCCACCCAGGCACCCCTAGATTTTAGGTTTCTATAATGTGACCACCTGCTGATGAAAACTAACATGTGCTTATGTGTGTATATAATTTTTAAAAAAGAGTTGAATCTGTCAAGGCAAGAAAACATTTATTGGGCATGATACAATTTTGTCATAGTTAGACTGTCTCTACAGAATAAAAAGTATTAAAGTGTTTTACAGGGGTGCCTGGGTGGCTCAGTCAGTTAAGCATCTGCCTTCAGTTCAGGTCATGATGGGATCCTGGGATCCCAGGTCCTGGGATTGAGCCTTGCTCAGCAGGGAGCGGGCTTTGCCCTTTCTTCCTTGCTTGTGCTCTCTCTTGCTATCTCTGTTGCTATCACTGTCTCTCTCTCAAATAAATAAATAAAATCTTTTAAAAAATTTTTATTTCTTTCAAAGCTATTTTAAAAAAATAACTTTTTATTTTTAAAAAAGTGTTTTATAACAGTAATTTTTTTCTTATTTATAATATGAAGTAGTTTGTGAGTTTCTTAATCTCTGCCCTGCCAATAACATCCCTCATACATTGCAGAAATGTTCCTGTTAAGAGTTTGGTTCATATGCCATATATGCTTCCAAAAATGTTTTCCTTACCTTATATAAATATATATAATAAATGTATAACTATTTTTAACATATGACATACATTTTTCAATGTTTCTTTTAATGAAAGTTAATGAAAATAATGATATCAACATAAGGAGCTTAAATTATTACTTTAAATACCTGATCTGATCTCTTAAAAATATTTGACCTCTCTCTCTATATACACACAAACACACACACACACATCATGGAATATTACTTAGCCACAAAAAATAATGATATCTTGCCATTCACAACAACACGAATGGAGCTACAGAGTATAATACTAAGTGAAATAAGTCAGAGAAAGACAATACCATATGACTTCACTCATGTGGAATTTAAGAAACAAAGCAAATGAACAAAGGGGGAAAAAGAGAGATAAACCAATAAACAGATCCTTAACTATAGAGAACAAACAGATGGTTACCAGAGGGGAGGTGGGGGGAGAGAGATAGGTGAAATAGGTGAAGGGGATTAGGAACACACTGGTTTTGATGCGCACCGAGTAATATATAGAACCATTAGATCACTATATTGTACACCTGAAAACTAATATAGCACTGTAAGTAACTACACTGGAATTTTATTTTTTATTATTTTTTTAAAGATTTTATTTATTTATTTGACAGAGAGAGAGATCACAAGTAGGCAGAGAGGCAGGCAGAGACAGCCTGATGTGGGGCTCCATCCCAGGACCCTGGGATCATGACCCGAGCTGAAGGCAGAGGCTTTAACCCACCGAGCCACTCAGGTGCCCCTACACTGGAATTTTAAAAAATTAAAAATAAAATGTTGATCTCTAACCAAATACTTGGTTTCAAAATCCATTCATAATTATAATTAAACCAGGATGAAGAAAGTCAACAGTTCTCTTCACCTTTCTGCCTGCATAGAAACACGGCTCCTAGCTGAGAGGACTGACTACTTCCCTTGAAGCCTGTCACGTGGTGAGTGTCTTTATTTCCCATATTCCTGGTACCACAGCACCTGGAGGTAATGCAGGTAAGGATCTCTCTGCTCCTTACATTTATTTTTAGACCATTACTCCTCCCACCTCCCTGAAAGACACCTAGTTTTAAATCTTATGAAATCAGACTCTATCATCCCTCCCTGTTTAGTTGTCTACCAGTTCCTGGTAGATACCAATACTATGTCATTCCTTCACCACTTCAGCACCTGGCTCACTGTCACTCTCTCCAACCCTACTCCTATCATACATAGCCTTTGGTCATCTCAATATCTGTATAAATAATCCTCCCAACAACCAAGCCTCCCAGTTCTGTGTCCCTTCTCTCCTCCTGTAGTCTTGTCCTCCACACTTCAATAGTCATTCACTTCCAATGCCATGCCCCAGACTTTGTCATTACCATTTAGTAGCAAACCCTCCTTAATCTCAACTCTCCCATTCTGACCTCTACCTCCTAATTCCAACTTTTGCCCTCTGGTACCCCAATTAGGATAATTCTTTGACCCCACTAGAACCTACAAATCACTGACTTACCATGTTTTCACTTCCTAGCACAACCATTTGTTATAATCACCCCATGGATATACCCTGGACTTCCCTGCCCTTACCCACCTGGTTAAACCACTGCCATCTCTCAGCATACTCTATGTCTGTACCCTGAACAACTGTACTTTTCTGGAGAAAATCACACCAATCATGTTAACTGGTCTCACTTTAAATTCATGACACGAACCTCAAGAGGACCAAAATGCCTATATGATACATTTCTCAAGTCCATTCATGTCCCTACTCCCCTAAATGACCATTCCATACTTTCCCTCTCTCCTCAGATCTTCAATGCCTTTTTCCTCATCCTTACCAATGATCTTGCTTTCTGTTTCACTCAAAAAACAAAATCCATTATAGGAGAATTTCTACAAACTCCCACAACATCTACACATCTACCTGCGCTGTCCCAACATACTCTAACTTGCTCCTATTACTAGTCTATATGAACTTTCTTAGCAAAGTCTGACCCCTCCACTTGTCCTCTAAACCTCAGGTCCTCTTCCTACTCAAGCAGTGTTCCAGCAATCCCCTCTTCACTTTTCTTCGTCTTTAAATTTCCCTTTCTACTGAATCTTAAACATACAGCTATAAACCCATCTTGAAAAAACCTTGTTGACCACACTTCAGTTACTACCCTTTCTTATTCCCTTACAGCTAAACTATTTGAAAGACTTGTCTATACTTTCTATTATTTCTATTCCTTCCATGAAGAATCATATAATACAACTTGTGTAACAGAACCACTTTGACTGCTCTGTTGAGAATAGGCTAAAATAGAGGAAGAGTGGAAGTAGACAGAAAAGGTAGAGGAGCAAAGCAATAACCTAGATGAGAGAGGACAGTTCGGACCAGAATGGAAGCAGTGTGGTAGTAAAAGTGGTCAACTTCTGGATATATTTTGAACATAGAACAACCAGAACTTCATGATGGAAGACTTTTAGCTTTGTGTACCTGGGACAGGGATGTATGTAAAAGTTTCCTAATTGGTTTCCCTATTTCTATCCTTGTCCCATTCAGTTTATCCTCAACAGCAGCCAGAGTGATTCTATTAAGTGAGAATTAGATCATGTCACTTCTATGCCCCCAAACTTCTAATGGCTTGTTTCACTAAGTTTGAGACATTTGAGTTTGAGGTATCACTATACAACCAAATGAAGATGCTAAGTCGGTAGCTGGATATACAAGTCGATTTCAGGAGAGAGGTCTCGACTCTATATAATTTGGTGATTGTTGGCATATAGATGGCATTTAAAGCCATGAGACAGAATGAGATTACCAAAGGAGTGAGTGTAGGTGGAGAAGAGGACCAAGGACTAAGCCTTCTTACTCAACAGGTGCTCAATAAAAATTTGTTGAGGGAATGAATGTTTGAGCAGAGACTATAATGAAGAAGTTAGTCTGTATCTTGGGGAACAGCATTCCAGGCAGAGGGAACAGCAAGTACAAGTGTATGAGTTAAGAATGTATTCAGGTCAAAAAAAAATTTTTTTTAATGTACTCAGCTCAGTACAAGGACACTAGTGTGCCTAGAACTGAGTGAGTAAGTTACAAATGGAGTGATTACCTGAGCTCAAAGAGCTCAAAAAGTGGACCAGATTATGTATGGCCTTTCAGGCTAAGGCAAGGACTTCAGCATTTATCCTGAATGAGGTGGGAATCAGCTGCAGGAGGGATATAATAAGTGACATGATTACTTACCCCAGAAAGTTTCAGCAAAAGCAAAGTTAATACCTGTTTGGTATAAAGAGCAGTAAAATATTTCAGGAAATAGAAAACACCAACTCACCTGGTACATGGCTTTAAGAAGTCCAACAGCCATTCTTTCCTCCTCTTAGCTCTTCTCTTGGGAAATGGCAGTGTCTTCAGATGACTGAGATGGGGAAGAGAACATGAAAAACCAGGGTTTCCTTGCAGCATCCAGAATCACCAGCCTAGAATTTTTCAGCTTCTCTTCCCTTCTGTTGCACCCTTCCTTCCAACAGAGAGAAAGCATACAGGAGATCTAGAAATTTGTTTGCATGCAATTTAACCCATGACTAAATCACTTCCTAATTTGTTATTTTAGCAATAGATTTTCTAGATTTTTACAAATGAAGACTCCGAATGTAATCATTTACATAAAGACATACAACTAATGAATAACAGTACCCAGATCAAACAAAGGTCTTCCTGACTCCAGTCTTTCTTCTCTCCAATAATAGACCAGTGATTCTGAAACTTGGTGGCACACTGGCATCACCTGGCTAGCTTCAAAAGATATTGGTGGCACACAGTCTCACTCAGTACCCCCACCTACTCATTCTTAAAAACTACAGCGCCATCCACGGTCTTACACACAGAACAATCAACGGCCATGGGTATGGGCAGTCTCACCCCGTCACGCTCTTCTACCAAGTCTCAAAACACTAGGGTATCACAAACTACGTTTACATTCACACAACCAACTCCAGTCACAAAGAGGCCGTGGGTACTGGAACAACGGGAGACACAATACCCTCCCACCCCAACTCAGAGTCTCACACTCTGTAGCACCAACCATCGACTCACCTGCACCCACATTCACAGATACGACCTGCACAGTCACATCAGATGACAGCCTCACACTGTATGACAACGAACCACCATCTCGCACCTAGAGTCACACCGAGGGCCTGGGAACCGATGTCCGGGTGACCTACAGCCCACTCCTCAGCCTATTCCCTACCTGCAGAAGTCAACTGCGGAAAGATCCCGTCCCTGCTCCAAAGGCTCGGGCAATCTCTATTCCGGCCCACCTCCTGCGTTGAGTCTGATGGGAACCCACCCCCGCGGGCCCGGAAAGAAGCGACTGGGCCTCCGGAGGACACAAAGGGACCGCCGGCCCTGTGCTCGCAGGGGCCACTGGGAAATGTAGTCCAGACCAGAAAAAGGGGCGCTGCAGAGTCCGGTTGCACTGGCGCAGCACCTTTGGGGGTTGGTAACGCAGTCCCTCTGCCCAGGGTCCTCCCCACGCCGGGCTGTTCCTGGCCCTACCGAGGGAGCCAAAATCTCACCTCCGATCCTGGGTCCGCCAAAGGAACGGGGTCGAGCGTCAGCTAGTCGGACTGGGACTCAAGTGCGCAGGCACAAGTGCTTGGTCCACCTCCCTTTGCAACCGGGCGGAGAACTTAGAGGCGCCAAGTAGCCGCAGGGGGTGCAGTTCGTGTGTGCGGTCCGCACAAACCGGGTGAGGGACGTGCTCCTACAATTGAGCTGGGGTACCCGAAACAATTGTGTGGGACAGGGAGACCAGAGAGTAGAGTGCGCAGGTGCACTATACTTCCACCCAGCCCCGCCTTCCCTAGGGCGTTTTTGGTTCAGAATGGGTTAGCTTGAAGATCTGAAGGGAGAGTGTCACCCTTTGTGTACGGTTCTTGTATTTGTGATTTGGTGATTATGGGTGTGAATGTGCCCCCCCCCTTACTAAAATGGCTCTTCTGCTGGGTATCTTCAAAGTTCCCTTACTCTGTCCTTTCAGATACTAAAGTCACATGTCCAAAAAGGCCTTCCCTGATCACACCTCTCTGACCGCCTTAATCTGATGTATACTCCCTTAGAACAATAGCGTTTGTATTTTAAGTTTTTATTTATTGCCTCCCCACAAGTTCTGTCACAGGACTGTAATTTTGTGAGTTGCTGCATGACCCTTTGATTCTGTCATTGTGTGTGTTTCTGTGTAAAACTCTGGGTGTCAGGGTGGGTATGCTGGTTTTCTGTGACCATGTGTAAGGTTATATTATTGTGTGACATTTGTGGTGTTACCTGAGAGAATGTGTTATACAGAAAGAGACTGACTGGTGGAGAGTGGGCTAAGAATGTAATAGGATAGTGTGTGTGACAGGTCCTGAGCACTAGTCTAATGGATGTGGATTGTGATTGAAATTTTTTTCTGCAGTATCTAATTAGAAAGCACCAACTGTGTGCCAGATGCTCTTCAAGGTGCTAGGATAGACAAGGACAAAATAAACTTTAAAAAATCGCTAATAGAATACTAATGAGCAGAAGGACAGCCTCACGAGGCTGAAATAATGTATGATTGAATAACAAATAGAAATCTGGATCTACACAAGGGAATGAAGAGCATTAGAGATGATAACTATAGGGTAAATATGTAAGACATTTTTATTAATTAAATATCACCAAAAGATAAGTTAGTGTTTAAAGAAAAACAATGGGGGCGCCTGGGTGGCTCAGTGGGTTAAAGCCTCTGCCTTCGGCTAGGTCATGATCTCAGGGTCCTGGGATCGAGCCCCCCATCAGGCCTCTCTGCTCAGCGGGGAGCCTGCTTCCCTTCCTCTCTCTGCCTGCCTCTCTGCCTACTTGTGATCTCTCTCTGTCAAATAAATAAATAAAATCTTTAAAAAAAAAGATTAATAAAAAAAAAAGAAAAACAATGTAGCTTTGGATATATATGCAAATCATAGAATAACAATAGCAGAAAGGCCAGAAGAGAAGAAAGTGGAAATAAACTATCCTAAGTTTCCTACATTCTTTTTTTCTTTAAGATTTTATTTATTCATCTGAGAGAGCACGCACATGAGCAGGGAGGAGGAACAGAGGGAGAGGGACAAGCAGACTCGGTGCTGCATGCAGAGCCCAATGTGGGGCTTGATCTCTGAACCCAGAGATCTAAGCCAAAAGCAAGAGTCAGACACTTAACCAACTGAGCCATCCAGGTACCCCTAAGGTTCCTACATTCTATGTGAAGTAATATAGTATCACTTGAACAAACACTATAACAAGTGAAAGATGTTCACTCTAAGCCATACAGTAACCACTAACCTAATGAAACAAAAAGTTATACCTAATAGTCCAACAAAGAAGATAAAGTGGAATCCAATTATCATAAATCACTTAATCCAAAAGAAGTTAGAGAAGGGAACAAAAAACAGATGGGAAACAAATTGCAAAATGGAAGGCTTATATCAATTATCAGACTAAATATAATTTATCTGAACATCCAATTAAGAGGCCCAGAGTTTTGGATGGGATGAAAAAGCATGACTCAACCACATGCTGCCTCTGAGAAGTTAAACAGAACTCTACCAATAGTTAGAAGTACAAGGATGGAAATACACATGGTAATGCTGTGTAGAGAAAGCTGGAATAGCCTCGGATTTGGCAGTGGGTTCTTAGATATGACAACAAAAGCACAAGCAACCAAAGGAAAAAACCAGATATATTAGACTTCATCAAAATTTAAAACATTAACAAGAAAGGACCTTCTCAAAGGACACTATCAAGAAAGTGAAAAGAGCCTACAGAATGAGTAAAAATATTTGTAAATCATGTATTTGACAAGGATTTAATATCAAAATATATATAAAGAACTCCTAAAGCTCAACAAGAAGACAACCCAATTAAAAGATGAGCAAAACACTTGAATTTATATTTCTCTAAAGAAGATAACAATGGCCAATAAACACATACAAAGATGCTCAGTATTATTAAAGAAATGCAAATAAAACTATGAGATACCACTGTATACCTACTAGGATCAGTATCATCAAAATAGCAAATATTGATGAGGACATGTATAACTTAAAACCTTTGTATGACGATGTTAAGAATATAAAATGGTGCAGCTGCTACAGAAAACAGTTTGTCAGTTCTTCTAAAGCTTAGCATATGACCTAGGTTTACCATATGACCTAGCAATTCCACTCCCAAAGGAATTGAAAGCGGGGACTTGAACAGATACTTCTATTCCAGGGTTCATTATAGCATTATTCAAAATAGCCAAAAGGTGGAAACAACCCAAGTGTCCATCAACAGATGGATAAACAAATGTGGAATGTACATACAAAGGAATGCTATTCAGCCAGAAAAAGGAATAAAGTTTGAGAACACATGACTTCATGGATGAACCTTGAAACAATTATACAAAGTATAAATCATACACAAAGGGACAAATATTGTATTCTGCTTATATGAGATATTTGGATTAGGCAACTTCATAGAGAAAGAAAATAGAGGTTACCAGGGGCTGTGGGGAAGGAGGGATTGAGAGTTGATTGCTTAGTATGTTTAGTGATTACAAAGTTTCCATTTTGGATGACAAAAATTTTGGAAATAGACAATATTGGTGATTGTACAACATTGTGAATGCACTTAATGCCACTGAATTGTATACTTAAAAAATGTTAAAATGGCAAATTTTGTTAAACATTTTATAGTAATATAAATTTAATAATGTAACATACCAAAAATTGAATTGTATACTTTAAAAGGGTGCATTGTATGATAGGTGAGTTGTATCTCAATAAAGTTGTTTTTAAAAAACTGGAGTGGCTGTATTAATATCTACAAAGTAGATTTCAGAACAAAAAATATAGGGATAAAGAAGATCATTTCATAATAATGGTCAGTTCATCAATAGAAAATAACAATCACAAATGTTTATGCATCTAACAATACTTTCAAAATACTTGAAACAACAACTGATTAAACTGGAAGAAAAAGAAAAATCCACAATGGTAAATCAGGGAGTCCAATACCACTCTCAATAATTGCTAGAGGGGGGGCGCCTGGGTGGCTCAGTGGGTTAAAGCCGCTGCCTTCGGCTCGGGTCATGATCCCAGGGTCGTGGGATTGAGCCCCGCATCGGGCTCTCTGCTCTGCGGACAGCCTGCTTTCTCCTCTGTCTCTCTCTGCCTACTTGTGATCTCTGTCTATCAAATGAATAAATAAAATCTTTAAAAAAAAATTGCTAGAGGGGGTGCGCCTGGGTGGCTCAGTGGGTTAAGCTTCTGCCTTTGGCTCGGGTCATGATCCCAGGGTCCTGGGATCAAGCCCCACATCTGGCTCTCTGCTCAGCAGGGAGCCTGCTTCTCCCTCTCTATCTGCCTGCCTCTCTGCCTACTTCTGCCTACTTGTGATTTCTCTCTCTGTCAAATAAATAATTTTTTAAAAAATTGCTAGAGGGCACCTGGGTGGCTCAGTGGGTTAAGCCTTTGCCTTCAGCTCAGGTCATCATCTCAGGGTCCTGGGATCGCCCATATAGGGCTCTCTGCTCAGCCAGGGAGTGGGGGGCTGCTTCCACTCCCTCTCTCTGCCTGCCTCTCTGCCTCCTTGTGATCTCTCTCTCTGTGTCAAATAAATACATCTAAAAAAAAAAAAAGTAGTTAACCTGAATAGCCCTTATATCTATTTTTTTTAAGATTTTATTTATTTATTTGACAGACAGAGATCACACAAGCAGGCAGAGAGGGGAGGGGAGAAGCAGGCTCCCTGCCGAGCAGAGAGCCCGATGCAGGACTCTATCCCAGGACCCTGGGATCATGACCCGAGCTGAAGGCAGTGGCTTAACCCACTGAGCCACCCAGGCATCCCCTTTATATATATTTAAATAAATTGCATTTGTAATTTAAAATCTTCCTACAAAAAAAATACCAGTCCCAGATAGCTTCACTGGTAAATTTTATTACACATTTCTATTTAATTTTAATTTCTAGTAAACATTTAAAATTCTCTTAAGCATTTAAAGAAAAAAGTGATAATTCTATACTCTTTCAGGATACCGAAAAGAGGGGAAATCTTCTCAACTCACTCTAGGAGTTATCTAAACAAAAATATTAGCCCTTCCCCAAAATCACAGACCAACATCCCTCATGAATCTATTAATGAAACTTTAGCAAATTGAATCCAACAATATATAAAAATGATAATGCACAATGGCCAGGTGGTGTCTATCTCAGGAACCTAAGATTGGTTTAAGATTTGAAGCCCAATGTAATTCACTATATTAATGAACTAAAAGAGAAAATTAGTACTACCATCTCAGTAGATGCAGGAAAAGCATTTGACAAAAAAAAAATCAACATCCATTCTTGATAAATACACTTATAGAAAAAGAGAAAAAAAAACCTTCCTAACTAAATAAAAGCCATCTAGCAAAAACCTTTCAGCTACCGTTTCACAGAACAACATTGAATACATTCCCTCTAAGATCAAATACATGGCAAAGATATCCCCACTTCTATTCAATCTTGTATTGAAAGTTTTTGCCGGTGAAATCACGAAAAGAAAAGAAACAGCATTCAGATTTGATAATGTAATGAAGAGTCTAATTATATTTTTTGATGTTTGACTGCTCACAGATTGAAAAAATACCCACATTCTTTTTTTTTTAAACAAGACACTTGACACAAAGGGAAAACTATCTAGGATTCATTTCTTTTAGAGTAGTTTATCCTAACTTAAAGGCAGATTGTCTTACATGTAACAGCTATGTACAAAAAAGTTATAAAATTATCCTTGGTTTAACAATGATAAATGAAAAACATTAAAATTATCCAATCAAACAAGGTAAACAAGGATTTTTGTTGTTCTGTTTTTGTTAAACAGAGCAAAATAACTTACAGAGTGTATAAAGATAAAAGCTGAAGAGTATGTTACTAATGGAAAGGGGGCATTTTCACAGAACCAGTATTTTTCCCCACCCCATCTCCATTTGATGTTAATCAGCATTTAGTTTATTTTTTAAAGCAATATGCTCATGCATGTACACCAATTTATATACAATAAGGGAATAGGGAAGAGGAAAATGAAAGACTAGAAAAAAACCATATGGTAGTAGTTAAGATGTGGTGGAACCAAGTTGCATTTTTCTAATTGAGAATGTCTTCTTTGTCCGGAGGAACAGAGTTCTGGAGTAATGTAGCAGATCCCTTTATAGGGATCTGTCTGCTGCTAGAATACATCAGTTATATTTTCATCATCCATTTCCAACTGTGCAGATGAGTCTGTTTCACTGATTGGATGCCTGTCAAATCAGAATCTAATTCACCTTATTAACGACCCCTATTGTTCACAGTAGGCTTTCATTTATACTAAGTATTGTATGCCCTCTTAATCTTAAAACTGCACCACAGGACCATCTTATTTCACCACCTCCAAGTGAGTATGATCATTGTTCTCAATCTTGACTCATTCTTTGGGCTGTTTGCCAGCTGCATGGTGGTCTAGAGTCTCCCCAGCTGCTGCCTCCCCAGGCGTGCACAGAAGGAGCACGTAAGCAGCGTGGAGAGTGGCAGAAGCTCCTGGCTTTTAAGCCTCACTCCTCCTCCTTTCTCTTGTGCCCATAAGCTCAGGTGCTCCCTCCTTTGGCACTTGCAGATTTAAACCCCACAAGCCCTGCCAATTTCAGTTCCTTGCTTTTGCAAACCATTTGCAGACTTTCTTGTGAAGCCTGCCCTGCTTCTCCTAGGAAGCTTCCTTATGTGAGTAATAAAACTTTCATAACCTCTTGGGATGTGTGTGTGTGTGTGTGTGTGTGTGTGTGTGTGTGTGTGATCATCAGTCTTTTTTTGTGTGTGTGTGATCATCAGTCTTAATATGCCAACCAAATTTTATGGGTAGTGCCTGCAAATTGGAAAAGAAATGGGTATCACTATTTCCAACAGTTAGGAATAGGTACCAATGTCTTTTTTCACAGGTGACATGATCATCTATGTAGAAAATCCAACGGAACCTCCAAAACTGTAGTAGAAACACTAAGTGACCTTAGCAAAGTAACAGGCTACAAGATCAACGACAAAAATCAGTTGTATTTCTACGTGCTGGCAAGGAACAATTGGAAATTGAAATTTTTAGAAATGCCATTTACAATAGCGTCAAAAAATCTGAAATACTTGGGGATAATTCTGACAAAAGATTTCATTACCTTCAAAAACTACACAATATTCCTGAGAGAAATGAAAGAGGATCTAAATGGAGATATATACTGTGTTCATGGGTCACAAGATTCACCACTTTAAAGATGTCAATTCTTCCCAAATTCATCTGTATTTTCAACACAATCACAATCAAAATCTCAGGAGTTTTTTTTTAATTTATTTATTTGTCAGATAGAGAGAGAGCACAGGAGCGAGCACAGGCAGACAGAGTGGCAGGCAGAGGCAGAGGGAGAAGCAGGCTCACTGCTGAGCAAGGAGCCCAATGTGGGACTCGATCCCAGGATGCTGGGATCATGACCTGAGCCGAAGGCAGCCGCTTAACCAACTGAGCCACCCAGGCGTCCCAGGAGGTTTTTTTTTTTTTTCATTTCTGTTTTTGGTATAAATTGACAAATTCCTTCTAAATCCTTTCCGAGGTGTTCACCTAAAAGAAATGAAAATCTAGTTCGCACAGAAAACTTTACATGAGGGGCGCCTGGGTGGCTCAGTGGGTTAAGCCTCTGTCTTCGGCTAGGTCATGATCCCAGCGTCCTGGGATCGAGCCCCATATTGGGCTCCCTGCTCGGCGGGAAGCCTGCTTCTCCCTCTCCCACTCCCCCTGCTTGTATTCCCTCTCTCACTGTGCCTCTCCCTGTCAAATAAATAAATAAAATCTTAAAAAAAAAAAACTTTACACGAATGTGTACAGCAGCTTTAGTTATAATGGGCAAAAGTTTAAAACAACTCATGTTCTTCATGACTAAAGAAAGTGTAGTACATTCACACTGAATACTACTCAGCAATAAAAAGGAATGAATTACTCACACATGTAACAACATATCTGAATCTCCAGGGAACTAAGCTGCATGAAAACCAATGCTTATATTACATATTTTATCATTCCATTTATCTAATATTCTTGAAAGGTAAAATTACAGAGATGAGAGAACAGATTAGGGTTGCCCGGCCTTAAAGAGGAGGCTGTGGGCAGAAAGGAAGTAGGGGTGGCTATAAAAGGACACATGAAATATCTTTGTAATGATGAAAATATTTTAAATCTTGACTGTGTCAATGTCAATATCCAGTTGTGATATTATATATAGTTTTGGAAGATGTCATTGGGAGAAACTGGATAAAGGGCACATGAGATTTCTGGATTATTTCTAACAATTGTATGCAAATCTAGAATGATCTCAAATAAAAAATTAAAATAAAAAAAAGCTAGGCCAAAAAGTAAATAAATTCTAAAGTGGTAGACCAAAACCCTCAAATTTAAAAAAAGGGAGGCCAACCAGAAAATAAATTCTAAAGTGGTAGACCAAAACCCAACTACATTAAATGTAAATTCACTAAATATGTCAAATTAGAGTAAGATTGTCATTGTTTTTAAAATAATGCTGTTTAATAACATACATGCTTTAAAAAATAAAACAGGTTAAGAGCAAAAGGGTAGAAAGAGATAAACCATGCACTAACCAAAAGAAGGATGGTGAAACTATAAGTAATATCAATATAGGCTGGACAAAAAAGCAATTATTATAAAGAGAAAATTCTATAAGAGCCTGTTGGATCAATCCATAAGAAAAGTTACTACAACTCAAAATATATATCATCCAATAAGAGAGCTTCAAAATATGTAAAGCAAAGTTAACAGAAATCAAAGGAGAAATAGACAAATCTACAAGCATAAAAAATCAGGAATCTGGACAGACATAGAATAATTAATTCTGTTCTTTTATCATCTCTTAAAATGATAAGCAAAAATAATTCTTACAGTAGACAAAAAAATTACTATCGGTAGAGACAAAAGACAAGCAAAACTTATTTGGAGGACTCGTTCTGTCTTATGTAGTGTTTGGGAGTCTGTTGTCCCTTCTCAGATATATATTCACACTACTCTGAAAAAATGCCCTTTATTGCCTAGTGAAAGGAAGACTATCTTCTACTGCATCCTGGAGGTAAACATAGTCAGGAGGCCTTTATATAGCTTCATGGTAAGCTTATGAGTCAGAATCCACTCTGATACCTTCAACAATCACAAGGTCCTGACATTTAGCATGCTGTAGTCTGCAGCATTTTGTTGCCAACATACCACAGCAGAAAAACACTGAGTTAGTGTTTTCATAGACATTTTCTCCACTTTAGTCTCTACTGCAAAATTATTGCAGTCTTCAATTTTCATTGTCAATTGTTTTTTAATTCTTCTGAAATCAGAGCCAAACTCACATGAAATGCTGGAAAAAAGAGTGAGATCTTTGGAGCAGAAGTGACATATAGTCTGCTTTGTTGGATTTTTAGGTTTTTGCTCCTAGTTATTTCTCTACTTTCCCCCGTAGACTTTCCACTCCCGACATGACCTTTCCATTTGATGGCTCAATGTCTTTGCCCTCTTCAACAGCATCTTTCTAAATTATCAGTATCACCTTTGTCCATGTAACACACACTGAATATGGAGTAACACAGAATTAAAAAGCATGGGTGTTTCAGTAATATGGACTCACAAACCTCTAAAATTCCTCCCATTTAATATCTTGGTGACTGTGGTTTATTGGTAACCTTTAAGTTTCAATATTGTAACAGGGGCCAGTCAGAAACGCAGAAACACGCAAAGAATTAACACAAGGACACTGTCTCAGAAAAAACCGCAGGGTCGGAATCAAACGGTCACAAGAACATACAACGCGACCGTGGTCACACGGTCGCGAATTCGCACGACCCCCAAAGTCACTGGATCTCAGAGTCTCTCGACTCCGCAGACACCCTACCCCAAGTTCCACGGCCGATATTTCCCACACACGGTCACACAACGCCACTCCTCTCTTTTCTGACTGACGCCAGAAGCTTGAGGCTCAAGCTGGCCCGTCTGGTCCCGCCACGGCCCCCAATTTTTTCGCCCACCTTCACCCCACTGAAGTCCGGGAGGGACCTGGACCAGACGGAACTACACCGACTCAGCGGCGCTTCCTTCACTGATCATGCACCATAACCCCGTGAACAGGAGACCCAGCCAACCGTAAGGAGCAAGAGACTTTTCGCAGAAAATTGACTTGGCCGTGAAGGCCTCTGGGAAATGTAGTTCGTATCCTAAAGTTGTGAACCCTTTCAGATTCTTCTCAGCACCAAGTTGCACTCCCGGGCTCCGAGTGGAGTGCCCGACTCAAGCGAAGCAGCTGCAGCAAAACTCAACTGAACCTCCTCGACAGATCTGGACGCCCTTAAACGCAGCGGTAGATTATTCCCGCTCAGTCGCAGGCAGGAAAGCCGACCCGCCCCCCCGCGCCGCCCGTGAGCCGCGGGGGCCTCTGGGAAGTGTTGGCCGGCGTCTAACGGACCGAGGCTCGTGCTGCCCTCACGCACAGCTGGCGCTGACCTTAGAGGCGCGTCAGACTCGGTCCGCACCCGCGGTGCCACTTGGGCGGCATTGAGGTGTGGAACTGTGCCTGTCTCCGCGGGTTCGCTGGTAAGTCTTTGGGAGGCCCGAGCTCTGAGTCCGGGACCCTTTGTGCTGGCTGGGAGTAGGGGCCTGCGGACCCGGTGCCTGTGTTATTGGAGAAGGATGCCGGCGGGGCTGGGCGGGTGCGGCTGGTTCCCTGAGGCCGTGGGAGGGGCCCGTGAAGGACTAGATGTGTAGCGTGCTGTGACTGTTTGCCAGACATTTGTTCGCGAGTGTGGCCGTGAGACCGTGCGTGAGCGGATTTGGGGGACGTGCTTTTCCTTCTGTGTTTCATTATGAACGTGGATGCGAACGTGCGTGATGTGGGATCGTGAGTGCTTGACAAGCTCCGTGGGTGAAAGGTAGAGCACGGCTGTGTGTGTAGATTTGTGCGGCTTTTTGTACCAGGGCTTCATTTCTTTGGTTTATGGTAATTGGAAATACGTTTTTATGAGAGCTACCAATAGCCCCAACACTTTTAGTATTTATTTATGTTAAATTTTATTTTTGTGTATTAGCCATGTTGTTTTATGTGCGTATTAACTTCTTGCCCCTTGCCCCCGACTGCCCGCCCCAAATCGCAAAATATAGAAAAGCTCAAAGAAAACAAAAATCATTCAGAATTCTGCCAGCAACCATCAAAATTTACTTCCCATCTTTACTCCCTCTGTGAATACATACACACGCATTTATTAACATATGTGCATAATAGCTTGGAAATTGTTATTACACTATACATACAGTTCTGTAACCTACCTTTGTCATTTAACAATACACCGTATCTTTCCATTTAAATTTATGTCGTCATTTTAAGTTTTTCATACCATACATTTTAATACATTTACCCCTGTTGGTGGGTAATTTGTTTTATCCAGTTTCTTGCCATTATGAACAACGTGTTTATCAGCAGTTAAATGTCATATGTTAGTTATAATGTGCTTTTCTAATTTGGTGGTGGGGGGAGGGACAGGCTCCTAGAAGTGTAACTGATTGGGCAATATGTATGTGTTTTTTTTTAAGATTTTATTTATTCATTAGACAGAGATCACAAATAGGCAGAGGGAGAGGAAGGGAAGCAGGCTCCTCACTGAGCAGAGAGCCCCACGCGAGGCTCGATCCCAGGACCCTGGGATCATGACCTGAGCGGAAGGCAGAGGCTTTAACTCACTGAACCACCCAGAGCCCCATGTATGTGTTTCTTAAAGATTCCCTAAGTGTATCCAATTATTCTCCTGTAAGGTTCAAATAATTTACACTATTATTGGCATAGTATTGCCTATATTCATACACCCAGATAACAATGGTTATCTGCTATTAGTAATTTTTGCTAACTTCTTAGATGTAAAATTTTCTTAATTTGCAGTTGTTTGGTTACTACTGGTCAAGCATTTTAAAAATCTCTGTGTGTGTGTGTGAATTATGTATTTCCCAAAATATTTTCCTAAAGCAGTATTCTATTTTCAATTTATTTTCTAGATTCTTCAGGTATTCATTTATTCATCAACACACCATTTATTGACTGTTATCTGTGTGACAGGAACAGTTCTAGATGCTTCAGGTATAGCACTGAACAAAAGAGAAACTCTCTGCTGTCATGGTACTTACATTGTCGTGGTCCAGATAATAAATGAGGTGAGTTAAATATAACATATATTCAGTAGTGAAAAATATTAAGAGAAAAAGTAAGACAGAAAAACATACAGCATTAGAGAAGGGAATTAGAGTTTTAGATGGGGTAGCCAGGGAAGGCATCCTGAAAAGGTAATAATAAAGATTTGAAGGAAGTAAAGGGGCTATTTATGCATATAATTGAGGAGGCTATTTATGTATATAATCTAGGCAGTGTGGACAACAGTTTAAAAAGCCTTGAGGTGGAATATGCCTGTTATAGCAAAGAGGTTGGTGTGGCTAAAAAAGAGCAAATGAGATGAAGACTAGTGAGAAATGAGAGAAGGTAAGTGGAGGGAAGGAGGGCGGATCAGGTTGAATCTTATGGGCCATATTATAATTTTGGCTTTTACTGTGAATGAGTTGGGAAGCTGTTGGAGATTTTTGATCATGGGAGTGATCTTACCTGCTTACGATATAAGTGGATCACTTTGGCTGCTCTGATAAGAGAACTATAAGAGGAAGGCTGGGGTGGAGGGCAAGGGCAGAAGCAGAAAGACCAATTAGGAATACAATACAATAAGTACAATAATCTAGGGAAAAGATGTCAGTGACCTGGACCAGAGTAGTAAAAATGACGAGAAGTCATCATGTACTAGATATAATTTAAAGATAGAGCTGATACAATTTGCTGATGGAACTGATGTGGAATGTAAGTGTGACAAGATGACAAAACATTTTTTAATCTGGGCAACTTGAAGAATGGAGTTATCATTAACTGAGAAGGAAAGACAGTAGGAAAAACTGACTTGGGGCATAGGGAGATAGTGAGATTTCAGTTTGAAATTTAGTGTATGAAGCATGGGATGTCTACTAGACATTCAAGTAGAGATATTAAGTTGGCAGTATAACATATAAGTCTGAAGTTCAAAAGGATCTGAGATCTAGGCTGAAGACATAAATTTGGGAATTATCAGTATATAGATGATATTTAAAGTGAATTTACTAAATGAGATAAGTTAGAGGGTAAGATAGATAGAAAAAGGTAGAGGTAAAGGACTTATCTCTGGGTCAGTCCAACAAAGTCTGGTAAATGAGGAAATCAGCAAAGAGGACCGACAGGACCTAGTTCGAATGATTGGAGGAAAGCTAGGGGAGTTTTGATTTCCTGGAAATGAAAGGAAAAATATATGTTAATAAGAACTGTGTCAGTGCTGCTGATAGGCCAAAGTAAAATGAGAACTGAGAAAAGAATGTTGACATTAGCAACGTGAAAGTCATTGGTGATCCTGAAGAGCAGTTTCAATGGAGTATGGGGCTAAAGAGAGAAATGGAGCTACATGGGGCGCCTGGGTGGCTCAGTGGGTTAAAGCCTCTGCCTTTGGCTCAGGTCACGATCCCAGGGTCCTGGGATCGAGCCCTGCATGGGGCTCCCTGCTCAACAGGGAACATGCTTCCCCCCCATATCTCTGCCTGCCTCTCTGCCTACTTGTGATCTTTGTCTGGCTCTCTGCTCAGCAGGGAGCCTGCTTCCCCCCTCTTTCTCTGCCTGCCTGTCTGCCTACTTGTGATCTCTGTCTGTTAAATAAATAAATAAAATCTTTAAAATAAATTAATTAATTTTAAAAGATTGGAGCTACGAAGTATAGACAACCCTTCAAGTTTTTCTGTAAATGGAAGAGGGAGGGAAATGGAGGAGTAGATGGAGTTGGATTTAACCAGAGTGTTGGTTTCATGAACTAATTAGGAATAATGTGAGAGGCAAGAGTGTCTACATTGGCAGGAATTAATTATATATATATATTATATTTTTTTAAAGATTTTATTTATTTATTTGATAGACAGAGATCACACAAGCAGGCAGAGAGGCAGACAGAGAGGGGAGGGGAGAAGCAGGCTCCCTGATGAGCAGAGAGCCCGATGCGGGACTCCATCCCAGGATGCTGGGATCATGACCCGAGCCGAAGGCAGCGGCTCAACCCACTGAGCCACCTAGGCGTCCCAGGAATTAATTATATTGATTGTGAATTTTAGGCCAGGTAGGTAGAAAAGTCAGGATAGAAGGTGAGGGACAGTGGAAGATTGGTAGAACGGAGGAATGGAATTTCCTGATGGGGTTGGAGAACTGTTGGGTTGGTTGTAAGGTGGAGAGATTGGAGGATATTTGCCCTTTAGTTGTCAGCTGTTTTCAAAATAGAACTATCTTCCTTTTTACCACCATACCAGTTTAAGAAAACATGGAAGATTATCAGCTACATTTCAGTATGGGTTACAAAATGATGGTATTCGATTTCTATCTATATCCCTTCTTCATTTACTAGCTGGAATATATATACACACACATATATGTATATATATTTATATATAATATATATTAATATGTTTATATATAATATATATTAATATATTTATATATATGTGTGTGTGTGTATATACATATACCCATATATGTATATATATATTTCTTTTTTAGATTTTATTTATTTGACAGAGATCACAGGCAGAGAGGCAGGCAGAGAGAGAGGAAGGGAAGCAGGCTCCCTGCTGAGCAGAGACCTGATGTGGGGCTCAATCCCAGGACCCTGAGATCATGACCTGAGCCGAAGGGAGAGGCTTTAACCCACTGAGCCACTCAGGTGCCCCTGGAATATTTTTTTAAAGAAAAAATTTCTGTCATCAACTCTTTGGTTACCTTGAGGAAAGTTTTTACAGGAAAAGTAGAATAAATTGATTCTTTCCCTTTATAGGTTTTCAGGCTCTTGAATTGGTTTCTTAGCATTTCCCAGTGAATGATTATTTTACTGTTACTTACACATCAATTTTAACATATTTGGAATGATTAAAACCATTGTGGTTATTTTCTTTGTGAAGCTCAAATTTTCCCATCTTTGGTTATCTCTTTGAGATGGCTTCTAAGTCTTTCCAACACATCTCCAGAAGTCTTTGATAATGTTCTACGTTCTGGTATGAAGGGTTATTCCAAGATCATTTTGAACATTTCCTGCCCTAGGCATGGAATCAAGCATTTTTTTATGGTCAGCTAATCTACAACAAAGCAGGAAAGAATATTCAATGGAAAAAAGAAAGTCTTTTCAATAAATGTGTTAGATAAATGGGTACTTTTTTTTTTGAAAGGTACAAACTACCAATATTTACTCAATAAGAAATAATCTGAATCGTATATTTACTAAGGAAATAGATACATAAAAAGATAAAGTGATATTCAGCAATTAGTGATCTGGAAGTGCAAATCAAAGCTACAATGAGGTGTCACCTCACATTTTTTAGAATGGCTACTGTTAAAAAGACAAAGAATAAAAAGTGTTGGCAAGGATGGGGAGAAAAAGAAACACACGTATGCATTGTTGATTGGAATGTAAATTGGTAGAGCCACTATGGAAAATAGTTTGGAGGTTCTTCAGTAAGTTAAAAATATAAATGATCCAGCAATACTACTTCTTGGTATTTATCTGTAGAAAACAAAAACACTAATTTAGAAAGATACATGTACCTCATGTTTGTTGCAGCATTATTTACAATAGCCAAGATATGGATACAACCTAAGTGTCCCATTGATAGATGAATACGTAAAGAAAACGTGTGTGTGCATGTGCGTGCACATACATACAATGGAATATAATTCAGTCATAAGAGAGCATGAAATCTTGCCATTTGTGACAACATGGATGGACCTCAAGGGCATTATGCTAAGTGAAATAAGTCAGAGAAAGAGAAGTACTATATGATTTCACTTATGTGTGAAATCTAAAAGAATCAAAAAACCTAAAATACCAAGCTCATTGTGAAATCTAAAAGAATCAAAAAACCTAAAATACGAACCTTATTGATAAAGAAAACAGACTGATGGTTGCCAGAGGCAAGGAGCTGGGTAGAGGATGAGAGAAATAGGTGAAGGTAGTCAAAAGGTACAAACTTAGAGTTATAAGCCTTAGGGATGTAATGTACACCATCGTGACTATAGTTAACAATACTGTATTGCATATGTGAAAGTTGCTAAGATAGTACATCTTAAAAGTTTTCACACAATAAAAACATTCTTGTAACTATGTAAGGTGATAGATGTTAACTAGACTTATTTTGGTGATCTTTTCACAATTTACTCAAATATTGAATCATAATATTGTATACCCGAAACCTGTATAATGCCGTATGTCAACTAGAACTTTTTTTTTTTTAAAGATTTTTATTTATTTATTTGACTGAGAGAGAGAGTGAGCACAAGCAGGGGGAGCAGGAGAGGTCTCGAGAAGGAGACTCCCTGCTTAGCAGGGAGCCTGATGCAGGGCTCAGTCCTACAACCCTTGGGATCATGACCTGAACTGAAGGCAGACAGATGCTTAACTGACTGAGCCACCCAGGCACCCTTCAATTATACCTTAATAAATAAAAAGACTTTCTTTTTTTTTTCTTTCTTTTTTTTTTTTATAAAAAGACTTTCTAAAAAGGAAACTACACACCCAGATAATTTCACAAGTGAAATAGCAAACATCTAAGGAAGAAATCATAACGATCATATATAAACTTTTCCAGTAAGTAGAACACTTGTGAGCTGAACACTTGCCAAATGATGTTATGAGACCAGCCTTACCCTGGTACCAAAACCAGACAGACATTACAAGAAAAGAAAACTGCAGACTAGTATTTCTCATGGACTTAGAAACAAAAATCTTCAACATCAAAATGAAAAATTGAGTCTAGCAATATAAAAAGGAAAATATATCATGTCTAAATGGGTTCATTTTGGGAATACAAAATAATTTATTTTAAAGATTTATTTGAGAGAGCATAATTGGGGTTGGGGGGCAAAGGGAGAGGGAGAGAATCCTTAAGCAGACTCCCCACTGAGCAGGGAGCCCAATGCAGGGCTCAGTTCCAGAACCCTGAGATCATGACCTGAGCCAAAATCAAGAGTTGGCCACTTAACTAACTGAGATACCCAGGCACCTCAAGGTAAATTTTAAGTTCATTATTTGAAAATTAGTTACTGTAGTTCACCAGAAGAGAGTAAAGAATTATATGATCATCCTGATAGATGCAAAAGAAGCACTTGACAAAATTCAGCATTTATTCATGAAAAAAATAATTCTCAGCAATTTAAGAGAAGGGAATGTTCTTTATTAAAGGTTAAAAAAAAAACAAAGAATACTAGAGCTTACATTATACATAATGTTGAGATAATGCTTTACCTCTAAGATTGGCAACAAAGTGAAGATGTTCTCAGACCACCATCATTCACCATTATATTGGAAGTCCTAACTAGTGCAATAAAGCAAGAGAAAGACAAAGACACACAAATCAGAAAGGAAGAAATACAGCTGTTTCTATTGCAGACAACACAACTATTTAGATAGAAAACCTCAAAGAGTCTACAAAAAAGCTCCTAGAACTCTTATATGAATTTAGCATGGTTGTAGGATACATAATCAGTATATAAAGTTAAATCATTTTTATATTCCAGCAATGAACAATTGGAGTTTGAAATAAAAATTTACTAGCATGCCTCAAAATAAAATACTTAAAAATAAACCTCACAGAATATGCATAGACCCTGTATGCTGAAAATGAAAAAAACTGTGATGAAAGAAATAAAAAAGTAGAAAAATATACTGTATTCATGAATTGAAAGACTCATATTTTCAATTGATCTTTAATTTAATCTATAGATTAAACACAATTCCAGTCACGTTCCTAGCAATCTTTTTTATAGATACCAATGAGGATGGCGGTGGAACCTAAAATGGAAGGCAGAATGAGACAAATTTATTTACATGTACTATTATATAAATGTAGGACCTAACTGTGTTGAAGAAGAAACCCTCTTTAAAAGAGCTCTCATTTCTTTTCAACATTTGTAAGTCCTTAACTAAAATACAATTTTTGTTGAACCATCCTTCCAGTTCACATACTGCTGCTATTAGAAATTTTTTTTTAATTTTAGAGAGAGAGCAGAGCAGGGGGAGGGGAAAGGAGAGGGGTAAAGAAGTGAGGGGCAGAGGGAAAGAGAATCCCAAGCAGATTCCCCACTGAGTGGGAACCCAGTGCAGGACTCAATCCCAGCATCCTGAGATCATGACCTGAGCCTGATGTGGCACTTCATCCCAGGACCCTGCAATCAAGACCTGAGCTGAAGGCAGACACTTAACCCATGGAGCCACCTAGATGCCCCTGCTGCTATTAGAAATTCTGTGATGAAACCCATCATGAGGCACCTGGGTGGCTCCGTTGGTTAAGCAGGGAAAGAGGAAAGAGAGTAGAGGGAGTCCTGATTGGTGTCCACTCTTCAGCTAGTTGATGAATTCAATTCACCATAAGCAATTGCTTTTAAATAAAATAATTCTCTTCTAATGTGTGCCCACATAGACCGTGTCCACTACTAGAACTGGAACAGTCCTGACAACAGAATGTGCTGGTATGCACCCCCAGGCCCAAGGGGCTGCTATATTCAGGAGATATGCAGAAAAATAAAATATCACAGATTTTTCCATATCCCTTCTCACCTAGTAAATACCTTAACTCCTGTTACCCAGTATTGTGTCACATTGTAACTCAAGAGCTGCAAGAGTTGCTGGAAAAGCAGGTAACAGGAAAAGGGGAATAGGATTACCTTCACTGTCCTGGATCAATCATGATTCATCCTTGGGAGAATGTATATTGCCATGTGAAAAAAATTAAAGTTTAGTTTTCAAGGAATAAGGTGAGGACTATTGGCTATTGTTGGTAACATTATCTGCCACATATAGCCTTTTGGAATATGCTGGTTCTCTATCCTTAGCAAGGTATCAAATTTTCTTTACAGAATTTGCACTGTTGTTGCTGGGGAACTACTGAGACACCCATTTTATTCTGCTGTTCTCTCTCTCTCTCTCTCTCTCTTTTATTTGAAAGAGAGAGAGACAGTGAGAGAGGGAACACAAGCAGGGGGAATGGGAGAGGGAGAGGGAGAAGCAGGCCTCTGGCTGGGCAAGGAGCCCAATGTGGGGTTAGATCCCAGAACTCTGGGATCATGACCTGAGCAGAAGGCAGATGCATAACAACTGAGCCACCCAGGTGCCCCTATGCTATTCTCTTTTAAATATTGATTATAATGGTTCTAAGAATGTGGGGTTCCCAGGGTCACAGTACTTATTAGTGGTAGAGAGACTAGAAAGCAAATCTCTGCTCCCAAGTCACTGTTCTTTCCCACTATGATTCATCTGTTCTAAAGCTTTTTTAAAAAAGATCCTTTAAGAGGCGCCTGGGTGGCTCAGTGGGTTAAAGCCTCTGCCTTGGGCTCACGTCATGGTCTCAGGGTCCTGGGATCGAACCCCGCATGAGGCTCTCTGCTCAGCGGGGAGCCTGCTTCCTCCTCTCTCTCTGCCTGCCTCTCTGCCTACTTGTGATCTCTGTCTGTCAAATAAATAAATCTTCTAAAAGAAAAAAAGATGCTTTGAGAAAAAACTTCAAGGGGCGCCCTGGGTGGCCCAGTGGGTTAAGCCTCTGCCTTTGGCTCAGGTCATGATCTCAGGGTCCTGGGATCGAGTCCCGCATCGGGCTCTCTGCTCAGAAGGGAGCCTGCTTCCTCCTCCTCTCTCTCTCTCTCTCTGCATACTTGTGATCTCTCTCTCTCTGTGTCAAATAAATAAATAAATAAAACCTTTAAAAAAAAACAACTTCAAATGAGTGACAAAAATCAATTACAATCCAACAACAACCAAAAAAAATTTTTTTACTTAGTAAAATAAGATTAATTTTCCTTAAAGGAAAACTGGGAAAGGAACTGTTCATGGGGCGGGGGAGGACATCTGTGATGTTCATTATACACTATAGTACTGATTGCAATGGTATGTGTTTTCTTGATTAAATTTTATTTTGGGGAAAATAATAGGTGAATTTTTATTTTAAAAACTGAAATAATGCTACTAGACTTGTAATATTATGAAAATCTATGTCCTGTGTGCCTGGGTGGCTCAGTGGGTTAAGCCTCTGCCTTCAGCTCGGGTCATAATCTCAGGGTCCTGGGATCGAGCCCTGAGTCGGGCTTTCTGCTCAACAGGGAGCCTGCTTCCTCCTCTCTCTCTTTCTCTCTTTGCCTGCCTCCCTGCCTCCTTATGATCTCTGTCTGCCAAATAAATAAAAATCTAAAAAAAAAACCCAAACCAAAAACCATGTCCTGTTTCTTTTTTCCCTATCCCTAATTCCTCTTCCCAGCGAGAAAACACTTTCAGCTCCTAAGTGTTATTTCTTATATTTCTTTAATTTTTCCAAATCACATGTTTATCTTGTTATTATTTGACACTTTACAGATTTATATGTATATTTTTTACTATGACAGATAAGAATTTAACTCTCTTACCACCAATATCTCTGATACACATCACTCAGACACACAAACAACTTCTTACTCCTTCTTTGAAATATATTACCATTTTGGGTAAATTCCCATTTAGTTGGTAATGTCTCAATACATTAGAATACCTTATGTATTTTGTCAATTTCATAATTTTCTTGGTTATGTTCCTTCATGAAGCTATATAGCTTCCTGTTCCTTGTGAACTGTTTTGTTTTCTGATACAGAGCTATTGACAAACTCATGGGACATCTCCCACATATGAACTCTTAATCTGATCTACCTTATGCCTAAGCTATGCATGATCATTCTAGTCATCCTTATACCTGTCAGCACCTCTGGTATTAATATTCTTGGCCTTTCTGCTAGATCCAAGAATCATTTACAGGGTGACCTTTATTTAATTTATTTTTTAAAAGATTTTATTTATTTGACAGACAGAGATCACAAGTAGGCAGAGAGGCAGGCAGAGAGAGAGGGAAGCAGGCTCCCCGCCGAGCAGAGAGCCTGATGCGGGGCTCAATCCTAGGACCCTGGGATCATGATCCAAGCTAAAGGCAGAGGCTTAACCCACTGAGCCACTCCGGCGCCCCAACAGGGTAACCTTTAATCCACTGTGCGGGTGCAGGTTTCTGAAACCACAAAGCGTGCCTGGTCTAATGGCTTTTCTTCTCTTCACAGCTTTGCCTTTTCAAGCCCTGTCTATTACCAGAAAGAGGAAATGACTGAATCCCAGGTAAGTTTTAAGTAGTATATTTGTTCTCTACTTTATTCTATAGTGTAGTTTAAAAGGATTACAATAATCCATACAGTGAATTGGAAAATCCTATATAGATAAACTTTCAGAGGAAATAAAGTTGGAAAATTAAGACGAAAGAGTTTAAATATGGTAATGTAGAAAGGTATTCATCCAGAGAGATTAAAGTTGGGCTTCAGTTTTCAATTTCATTATTATAGGTGAAACAAACCAGAGCAAAAATTCATCATAATTTGCATTGTAAATAAGGGTTAAAATGAACTTTTCTTAGGAGAAGTAAGCTTTTCTTTGGCACCTAAGTCAATGAATATATTAGAGTGTGACCTCTTATAGTTGACAAATCCAGCTATTTTGATGGTCTGTTTTGATAAAGGATAAAACAAAGTATATATGTTAAAGAATAGCCAGCATTGGAAAGAATGCAAATGAAGATTATCAGAAAAAGGGAGTAATTATCTCTTGCATGCAAAGGAAGACCACAAAACAATTTTTTAAAAATGGCAGATACTGGTTACCCACAACAATATAGATAAATTTTAGAAACATTGGAGTGAGAGAAGCCAGAAACAAAAGATATGGTTCCATTTATATGCAATTTGAAAGCTGGGAAAATTAATCTTTTGTGATAGAAATCAGGATAGTAGTTGCCCTAAGAGAATAGAAACTGGGAAGGGGTAGGAGAGAATCTTCTGGAGTGCTGAAAATGTGGTTATTCTGACCTGATTACATAAATATTTAAATGTATAAAAGTGTATCATGTACATTTAAGATTAGTGCATCTTAGGGGTGTCTGGCTGCCTTAGTCAGTAGAGCATGTGACACTTGATCTTGCAGTTGTGAGTTTGAGCCCCACGTTGGGTGCAGAGATTACTTAAAAATAGTCTTAAAAAAAAAAGTTAGTGCATTTTACCACATTATTGTATGTGTGTCATATATAATTTAAAAAAATATTAGAATATCTGAAAAAAATAGATGAGGTATGTATATCTCAAATGACCCTACATGATTACATTTTTCGGTGGGTATTTACTGTAGATTGGGCCACAGTCTAATAATTTCTGGTAAATTATGATAATTTTAGTCCACTGAAATGTGAACAGAGAATATGTTTTATTTGGTTTACTGATGTGTCTCCAGCCCTTAGAACATTCTGTGCCTTGTATACATAGTTTTTGTGAATATTTGTGGTTTTAATGACTTGAATCCATGGATTCCTTGTTCTTTTACTCTTAAAATAAGTGATATTGGGACGCCTGGGTGGCTCAGTCAGTTAAACAACTGCCTTCAGTTCATGTCATGATCTCCGGATCCTGGTATCAAGCCCCTCATCCAAGCCCCACATTGGCTTCCTGCTCAGCAGGGAGTCTACTTCTCCCTCAGCCCCTCCCCCTTATGCTCTCTCTCAAATAAATAAAATCTTAAAAAAAAAAAAAGTAGTTGGTGTCCACCTCCTCTTCAAGGATAATTCCTTTTCCTCAGAACTTCATCTTTCATACTTCCTTTGGAATCTTTATCTTTCAGATTTATCCTGCACTCTTAGCTATTAAACATATCTCCCTTTACTGCTTTTTCACCCTCAGGTCAAAGCTTTCATATACTGAGATATACCTATTTTTGGCTCTGTATCCGTATCTAGCAGCTTCTCTCTATATACATTTTTTTCTTCAAACTCAGTTAATTTTCAAAGTGAACACACTATCAGTGTGTAACTTGCAAAAGCAATAGATCGAGAATTAGAACATTACCCTAACAACCATGAGATTTCTTCTGCACTTTTCTAAAGTCATTACCGCTACCCAGGGGTAACCACTATTCAACTTCTACCACTACAGATTATACATGCCTGAGTTTGAACCTCATTAATACATACTCTGTGTCTGGCTTCTTTTGCTTAATACTGTGTGTGTCAGATTCATGTTGAATTATTGCATGTAGTTATAGTTTGGTTAATTTCATTGCTTTATATTATTCTGTGTACCATTTATATTTTATTTATATTATTCTGTGTACTCTGCATTTGGCTTGGCTTAGTCCTTTACTTGAGCTACTTATTTTTTCATGAGGATTTTAGTTAATGTTTAGTGTCACTTCCTTTGAGTCTAAGGAACTTCCTTTATTATTTCTGGTGAGGCCAGCTGCTAGCAGTGAGTTCTCTGTTTAACCGAAAATATTTTTCATATTCCTTTTCTTAAGGTGAAATTCACAGAATATAAAGTAAATTATTTTATTTTATTTTTTTAAAGATTTTATTTATTTATTTGGCAGACAGAGATCATAAGTAGGCAGAGAGGCAGGTGGGGTCTGGGGGGGCGGGGAGCCTGCTGAGCAGAGAGCCCAATGTGGGGCTTGATCCCAGGACCCTGAGACCATGACCAGAGCTGAAAGCAGGGGCTTAGACTACTGCGCCACCCAGGCACCCCGAAAGTAAATTATTTTAAATTGAAAGATTCAGTGGCATTCACTCTGCCATTCACAGTGTTGTGCAGCTACCATCTCTACCTAGTTCCAAAGCATTTTCATCACTCTAAAATAAACCCCATGCATTAAGCATTTACTCCTCCATCCTATTCTCCCCCTAGCCCTTGGCAACCAACAATCTGCATTTTGTCTCTATGAAATTGCCTATTCTGTATAATTCATATTGGTAGAATAATAAAATATGTTACCTTTTCTGTCTTGCTTATTTAGTATAAACATTTTATTTTTGAAAGATCACCTTGCTAGATATATCATTATTTGAGGGATACCTGGGTGGTGTAGTTGGTTAAGCATCTGACTCTTGGTTTCTGCTCTGATCATGATCTCAGGGTCATGAGATCAAGCCCTGCATCAGGCTCTGTACTGAGCAACAGAGTCTGCTGGGGACTCTCCCTCTGCCTGCCTTCCCCCACAAACCCCCATGTGCATGTGTTCTCTCTCTTTGTAAAACAAGTAAATCTTTAAAAAAAAAAAGATTATTAGTAGATACTGTTTTTTCTTAAAGTATTTTGAATATATTCTCTCAATGCCATTTGGCTTCATTGCTTCAGATGAGAAGTCAGCTGGACAATTCTACTGTGGCCTATAGATAATGGATTGAAACTCTTGCTGCTTATAAGTTTTTCTCTTTATCTTTACTTTCAGCATTTTTAAAGTTTTTTTTTAAAAGATTTTATTTTTATTTATTTGTTAGAGAGAGAGCAAGCACAGGCAGACAGAGTGGCAGGCAGAGGCAGAGGGAGAAGCAGGCTCCCTGCCAAGCAAGGAGCCCGATGTGGGACTCGATCCCAGGACGCTGGGATCATGACCTGAGCCGAAGGCAGCTGCTTAACCAACTGAGCCACCTAGGCATCCCAGCATTTTTAAAGTTTTATTTTGTTTTATTTTTTCAGTGTAAAAGGTTTTATTTTATTTTTTAAAATTTAATTTTTTTAAAAGATTTTATTTATTTATTTGACAGAGAGAGATCACAAGTAGGCAGAGAGACAGGCAGAAAGAAAGGGGAAGCAGGCCCCCCACTGAGCAGAGAGCCCAATGCAGGGCTTGATCCCAGGACTCTAGGATCATGACCTGAGCGGAAGGCAGAGGCTTTAACCCACTGCGCCACCTAGGCGCCCCACAAGCTTTTTATTTTGATGAAATCCCAAAAATTCATTTTTGCTTTTGTTTCCTTTGCCTTTGGAGACATATCTTTTTTTTTTTTTTTTAAGATTTTACTTATTTATTTATTTATTTGACAGAGTAGGGGAGAGAGAGGTCACAAGTAGGCAGAGAGGCAGGCAGAGAGAGAGGGGGAAGCAGGCTCCCCGCTGAGCAGAGAGCCTGGTGTGGGGCTCGATCCCAGGACCCTGAGATTATGACCTGAGCTGAAGGCAGAGGCCCAACCCACTGAGCCACCTAGGCACCCCTGGAGACATATCTTGAAAGAAATTGCTATGGCTGATATTGAAGAGGTTACTGCCTATGTTCTTCTCTGGGATTTTGATAGATTCCTGCCTCATGTTGAGGTCTTTTGTCCATTTTGAGTTTATCTTTGTGTATGGTGTAAGAGAATGGTCAAGTTTCATTCTTCTATCCATAGCTATCCAATTTTCCCAGCACCATTTATTGAAGAGACTGTCTTTTTTCCACTGCATATTTTTTCCTGCTTTATCAAAGATTATTTGACCATAGAGTGTCATATATCTGGGGTCCATATCTGGGCTCTCTACTCTCTTCCACTGGTCTGTGTGTCTGTTTTTGTGCCAGTACCATGCTGTCTTGGCGATCACAACTTTGTAGTAAAGCTTGTAATCAGGCATCATGATGCCCCCAGTTTTTTTTTTCTTTTTTCAACATTTCCTTAGCAATTTGGGGTCTTTTCTTGTTCCATACAAATTTTAGGATTGTTTGTTCCAGCACTTTGAAAAACGCTGGTGGAATTTTGATCAGGATGGCATTGAAAGTATAGATTGCTCTGGGCAGAATAGACATTTTAACAATGTTTATTCTTCTGATCCATGAGCATGGATCATGGAAAGCATGGAATGCTTTTCCATCTTTTTGTGTCTTCTTCAATTTCTTTCATGAATGTTCTGTAGTTCCTCGAATACAGATCCTTTGCCTCTTTGTTTAGGTTTATTCCCAGGTATCTTATGGTTCTTGGTGCTATAGTAAATGGAATCGATTCTCTAATTTCCCTTCTGTATTTTCATTGTTAGTGTATAAGAAAGCAACTGATTTCTGTGCCTTCATTTTGTGTCCTGCCACATTACTGAATTGCTGTATGAGTTCTGGTAGTTTGGGGGTGGAGTCTTTTGGGTTTTCCATATAAAGTATCATGTCATCTGCAAAGAGAGTGAGTTTGACGACTTCTTTGCTGATTTGAATATCTTTTATGATTGCTGTTGCTAGGACTTCTAGTACTATGTTGAACAACAGTGGCGAGAGAGGGCATTCTTGTCGTGTTCCTGATCTCAAAAGGAACACTGTCAGCTTTTCCCCATTGAGAATGATATTCACTGTGGGTTTTTCATAGATTTTATGAAGTTGAGGAATGTCCCCTCTATCCATATGCTTTGAAGAGTTTTAATCAGGAACGGATTCTGTATTTTGTTGTATGCTTTTTTTTTTTGCATCAGTTGAGAGGACCATGTGGTTCTTCTCTCTTCTCTTATTGATTTGTTCTATCACATTGATTGATTTGCGAATGTTGAACCACACTTGCATCCCAGGGATATTTCCCACCTGGTCATGGTAGATAATCTTTTTAATGGACTGTTGGAGCCTATTAGCTAGGATGTTGTTGAGAATCTTGGCATCCATATTCATCAGGGATATTGGACTGAAATTCTCCTTTTTGATGGGGTCTTTGCCTGGTTTGGGGATCAGGGTAATACTGGCTTCATAGAAAGAGTCTGGATGTTTTCCTTCTGTTTCTATTTTTTGAAATAGCTTCAGAATAGGTATTATTTCTTCCTTGAATGTTTGGTAGAATTCGCCAGGAAATCCATAGGGTCCTGGGCTCTTGTTTTTGGGAGGTTTTTGATCACTGCTTCAATCTCGTTACTAATTATTGGTCTGTTCAGATTGCCAATTTCTTCCTGTTTCAGTCTTGGAAGTTTATAGGTTTCCAGGAATGTATCCATTTCTTCTAGGTTGCTTAACTTATTGGCATATAACTGTTGATAGTAATTTCTGATGATTGTTTCTATTTCCTTGGTGTTAGTCCTGATCTCTCTCCTTTCCTTCATAATTTTATTAATTTGGGTCCTCTCTTTTCTTTTGGATTAGTTTGGCCATTGGTTTATTGATCTTATTGATTCTTTTAAAGAACCAGCTTCTAGATTCGTTGATGTGTTGTACTGTATCTCTGGTTTCTAACTCATTGATCTCTGCTCTAATCTTGATTATTTTCTTTCTTGTGCATGGGGTTGGCTTAATTTGTTGGTGATTTTCCAATTCTTTAAGGTGTAAAGAGAGCTGGTATATTTGGGATTTTTGGGGGTTTTTGAGTGAGGCTTGGATGGCTATGTATTTCCCCATTAGATCTATCTTTGTCATATCCCATAGGTTTTGGACCAATGTGTCTTCATTCTCACTGGTTTCCATGAATTGTTTAAGTTCTTCTTCAATTTCCTGGTTGATCCAAACATTATTGAGCAGGTTGGTCTTTAACTTCCAAGTGTTTGAATTCCTTCCAAACTTTTTCTAGTGGTTGAGTTCCAGTTTCAAAGCATTGTGGTCTGAGAATATGCAGGGAATAATCTCAGTCTTTTGCTCTCAGTTGAGCCCTGATTTGTGACCCAATATGTGGTCTATTCGGTAGAAAGTTCCATGTGCACTCGAGAAGAATGAGTATTCTGTTGTTTTAGAGTGGAATGTTTTGTATATATCTATGAGATCCATTTGGCCCAATGTGTCATTCAAAGCTCTTATTTATTGATTTTCTACTTGGATGATCTGTCTGTTACTGAGAATGGTGTGTTAATATCCCCTACAATTAATGTATTCATATCAATATGACTTTTTTATTTTGATTAACAGTTGGCTTGTGTAGTTGGCTGCTCCCATATTGGGGGCGTAGATATTTACTTGTTAGATCTTGGTGGATAGACCCTTTCAGAATGATGTAGTGTCCTTCTGTATCTCTGACTACAGTCTTTAGCTTAAAATCTAATTTATCTGATATGAGAATTGCTATCCCAGCTTTCTTTTGAGGCCCATTGGCATGAAAGATGCATCTCCACCCCTTCACTTTCAGTCTGGATGTATCTTTAGGTTCCAAATGTGTCTTTTGTAGACAGCATGCCCACAGATCCTGTCATCCAATCTGCAAACCTGTGCTGTTTTGTGGGAGCATTTAGGCTGTTCACGTTGAGAGTGATTATTGAAAGATAAGCTTTTATTGACATCGTGTTGCCTGTGAAGTCCTTGTTTCTATAGATTGTCTCTGTAAATTTCTGTTCTATGTCACTCTTGGGTTCTTCTTTTATATAACCCCCCTTAATATTTCTTATAGTGCTGGCTTGGTGGTCACATACTCTTTTAAACCTTGCCGGTCTTGGAAGCTCTTTATCTCTCCATCCATTTTAAATGTCAGTCTTGCTGGATAAAGTATTCTTGGCTACAAGTTCTTCTCATTTAGTACCCTGCATATGTCTTGCCAGCTCTTTCTGGCTTGCCAGGTTTCTGTGGACAGATACGACATTCTGATAGACCTTCCTCTGTATGTAAGGAATCTCTTCCCCCCTAGATGCCCTTAGAACCTCTTGTCTAAATTTATGATTCATGAATTTCACAATCAAGTGTCTGGATTCTAGATTCCTTGATTCCTTGATTTTGGCAAGTGTCCTTTCTGCCTCTATCTGGGACACGAACACTTGTTCCATTCCCCATATTGGGGAAATTTTCATCCAGAATATGTTCAACTATATCTTTTAGTCTTCTTTCTCCACCCCTCAGGGATCCCAATAATTCTGACATTGGAATGTTTCATGGGATCATTTATTTCCCTAATTCTGTTTTTATGGCTTCTAAGCTGTTTGTTCCATGCCGCCTCATGATCCTTTTTCTCTATCAGTTTGTCCTCTAGGTCACTAGTTCTGTCTTCTACCTCTGTTACCCTAGCTGTTAGAATATTTAGATTAGATTGGATCTAATTGATAGCATTTTTAACTTCTTCCAGGTCGGCTCTCACCTCTGCCCTTAGAGATTCTATGTTGTCACTAATGGTTTTCTCCAACTTAGCCATTGTCTGGATAATTGGTACCCTGAATTCCCTTTTCGACATACTGTTTATGTCCATATCCAACAGTTCTGTGAGAAAGGGCACAGTCTCTGACTTTTTCCTCTATTGGATGTTCCTCCTCCTAGACATTTTGATGAGAGGTGGTTGAGAGGATGGAGAGCTGAATATATGAACCACAATCCAGGCAAGGTGCACCCTGGAAAGTTTTGGAGTGATCAGAAGTCACCACCAGAAAGAAAGAAAAAAAGAGAAAAAGAGAAAAAAAAAAGAGAACCCACCCAGAATGAGCCCCCAAAGTAAGATTTATGAGGTATATAAACAAAAGTGAACAAAGAAAAAGACCAACAAAAGTAAATGACAAGAAAAAAGAACTCAGCCAAAATGAACCCCAAGAATAAGATTTATATAATACCAGAACAAAAACAAATACACAGAAACATTGACAAATTTGTATGATGGGAGGGTAGTTATGAATCCTGGATGTGGGCAAGGAAAGTTATTTTGGTTCTTCTTGGATGTGTCTTGATATTGTTAAAGGACTCAACTTTCCAGAGATAAAGGGGGATTAAACCTGGCTTATATATAGGGATATTATTGAGTAAGGAAAAAGAATTACCTTGAAACTTAGATCTATATGTATATTAAGAAAAAAAAAGAAAAGAAAAACAGGTATATGTATGAAAAAAGTTCAGTTTTAAAAGTTATTATGGAATATGTTGTATTAAACCTCTAGTTGTAATGGTAAGTAGGTTAAAAAAATTAAGCACGAGAGTGAATTTTTTAAAAAAGTTGTATCTATGAAATAAACAGGTTTTAAGGCAATACCGGGAGCTTAATATATTGTTTTCCCCTGATGTTGGGGTTTTACAGTTTTATGGGGACTCTGTGGTGATTATCCTCTCATTCTTTTGGCTTTCCTTCTGAGGGAGGGGCCTGTTGCATTGTTCTCCTGTCAGTCTTGCTTGGGTTGAGTCTCTCTGCAGGTTATCCCCGGGCTGGGCTCTGTGGAAACCGATTTTTCAGGCTTTTGTTCTCTGGAGGTTTTTGTTCTTCTGAAGCTTTTTGCCCCTTTTCAGGTCAGAGTAAAGAGAGAAGCCTTAGACTGTTCCCCTCTGGGTGGTCCAGAACACACAGACTTTACCTCTACAAACTCCAGTGAACAGCACAACCACCCACAGGCGGTTTGCACCTCCAGCCACCATCGTCCCAGTGGTCACCCAAGGCACCCGTTTGTCTGCACCCCCGTGCCACTAAAATCATGAGGGATATTGGTCCGGGGAGCCCGCTTCCGGTGGTTGCCTTTGCCAGGACTGCTGTCTGGAGTCCAGGCCCACCAGCGGGTGCGCTCAGACCTAGTGGTCCCTCAGTTCACCAAAGGGTGCCACCAAGGGATCCCGAACAGAGATCGTGCTGGGTTCTCTCATGCACGGGCTGGTAGCATTCAGACCCCATGGCGGGTCACAGAAGGCTGTGGTCCTAGAGACCACCAGCTGGCATCCACACTAGGCTCTGTCAAGCACAGGCAGAAAGGGGAGTGTGCCCAGCCGACTGGTGGTGCAAGCAGTGGAAAGCCGCGAGCTCAGGGACCTCGGACTGGAGGCTCCACCGGACTCTCTCTGGCGGTGGCTGTCCTGGGTCCATGGGCTTAGGCCTGTGCCCGAGACTGCCCAATTCCACCAGTTGGCCCTTAAGATCTTTTGCTCTTTTTGAGTGCTTTTAACCAGACTCCAAGTTAATTCTGGTCCCCAGTCACAGAGCAGTTTTTTATTGGGGTATTACTTTTCAATGGGTCGCTTCTGGTGGCTCCCTCCCCCGATGTATTTATCCTCCAATATCAGTCCAAGCGTACCCACTCCACTTTTCCTCTCCACTGACGTCTTCTGCCCCTGTGGAGATCCAGAAGTGTATAATTTTATAGTTCAGTCTGATTTCATGGGTGTTCAGAGTGTTCTGGTAGATATATAGCTCACTTTAGAGGATGAGTTGAAACAGGGTCTCCTATTGCTCTGCCATCTTCCCCCAGGAACCAAGTTTTATTTTAAAGCTGGTATAGTTAAGTACAGTGTTGTATTAGTTTCATGTGTACAATACAGTAATTCAGCAATTCTCTATACTACTCAGTGGTAATTTTATGTGTACTCTTAATCCCTTCACTTATTTCACCCATCCACCCCATCCACCTACCCTTGGGTAACCATTAGTATGTTTTCTATAGTTAAGGACCTGTTTCTTAGTTTGTCTTTTTTTTTTTCTTTGTTAGCTTTGTTTCTTAATTTCATATATGAGTGATATCCTATGGTATTTGTCTTTGACTGACTTGTTTCACTTAGTATGATACCCTCTGGGTCCATCCATGTTGCTACAAATGGCAAGATTTCATTCTTTTTTATGTCTAAGTAGTATTCCATTGTGTGTGTGTGTGTGTGTACATGTGTGTACTACATCGTTTTTACTCATCTATCAATAGACACTTGGGTTGCTTCCATAATTTGATTATTATAAATAATACTGCAATAAACATAGGGTTGCATATATCTTTTCAAATTACTATTTTCTTGTTCTTTGGGTAAATACCTGGGTCATTTAGAAAAAAAGCTTTAGTTTTAATTTATTATAATATTTTAAAACTAAAAATAATATAATAATAAAATAATTATATTATTATTTTAAAAATTTTATTATTTTGAATATTTTATTTATTTATTTGACAGAGATCACAAGTAGGCAGAAAAGCAGGCAGAGAGAGTGAGAGAAGGAAGCAAGATCCCTGCTGAGCAGAGAGCCCAAAGTGGGGCTCGATCCCAGGACCCTGGGATCATGATCTGAGCCAAGTGCCCCTTACTTTTTAATTTTTTGTGGAACCTCCATACTCTTTTCCACAGTGTTTGCAACAGTTTGTGTTTCCACCAACAGTGCATAAGGGTTTCTTTCTTTTTTTTTTTTTTTTCCTTACAATGTTTCCAACACTTCCTGTTTCTTCTGTTGTTGCTCCCAGACTATTAACTAGGGCCAAGTCTGATACTTGTTTGTAGATATCTTTCCCTCTCAGCAGGGAAGTCACTTTGGAGTGGTGTTGGTCCCTATAAAGGCTGCTTACACGCTGACCGGCTTGTGGCACCGCTTTGGATGGGCTCTCACTAAGCATTTTGCAGGAGGCAAATCCACAGAAGCGAGTAGGAAGAGTTCAGGAGGCATGCTGTTAGCAAGGTTTGCATGGGTCTGCTATGTAACGGGACCTGGAGCTGAGGCCTGGCTGGAAGGGCTATGTCCACAGAAGAATGTGGGAGCAAGGCACCCTGTTAGCAATTTAGGTAGCAGCAAGTGTCAGCACTGTACTGGTTCTTGTTATTCCTGGAGAAATCTCCCAAGGATCCCTGCCCTCTAGCACAATGCTGTGAGATTAGTAAACAAATCTCCCCCTCCATATATTCCCAGAGTTTTTCAGACTGCTGTTTCTATGTTGTATCTCTGTAGGGCTTTTTGTGCTCTCTTTATGGGTGGGGGCTCAATTTCCTCTCACCCAGCTCTCCTAGAGCTGAGCCTGCTGATTTTTAAAGTTCCAGGATTTGAGTCCCACTTGCTGTAAGAACACCTGCATCTTAGCCCCCTTGGTTTTCAAAGCCAGTGTTCTGGGGATTCATCTGATTGGACTTCCCAGTGAGAGAGTCTGTTTCTCTCCACTTTCTGTGCCTGCAGCATCCTTTCCTCTTGAATATGGTTCCGTGGGTCTGTTTAGTTCTCAACTATGTCTCCACCCTTCCTACCCGCTTTGATGGTGCCTCTTCTCTGTATTTAGCTGTAGTGAGTTGTTCTGACGTTTCCTGGGTCATTTTCTGGGTTACTAAAACTGATGTGAATGTTATCTAGTTGTCTTTATAGCGTCCTCCTGCTCCACCATCTTCCCTGGAATTCTGCTTTTAGCCTCTTGAATATGAAGTGCTTGGGTTTGACTCTCCATGTTTATCCTGCTTAGGGTTCATTGAATATTTTGGATTTGTGTATTAGGGGGTTTTTAAATATCAAACAAGGATGTTTTCAGCCATTTTAAAAATATTTTTTGTCCTTTCCTCTCTTTCTGATGTTCATATATACCTATGTTCATATGCTTATTGCTACTTCACATTTCTTTCTTTTTTTCTGCTTCACATTTCTAAGTCTGTGCTCATTTTTTTAAAAATTTTTCTTTCTTCCTCAGATTGCATAGTTTCTTTTAATCTGTTTCTTTTTAAGCTTGTTGATTCTTCTGGTAACTCAGATCATCATGCAACTCTGATAAAGCCATAGCCAGTTCAGCGACCAAAGCTTTCCTATTAGAAGAGTCTCACATCAGGTAGAAATGGTCCAGGCTTAATACCCTCACTGTTAGTCTTGGCTGGGAGTGTCTTGGGAAGATCATGGTCTCCGCATGAACTCAATAGTAGAAACAAAGAAGGAACAGCTGGAGGATGTCCAACTATGCTTCTCAAAGTTGGTTCTGTTGAAGGGGATCTAAGAACATATCTACATGGTTGCTGCAAAGGTAGTAGTTTGAAATGCTCTTGTCTGGCATGAGCATTTTTATCTTTCTCTATAGATTTAACTATTGATGGCTTGTGATAGCAATCCTAGATAACAGTTGCTTAAACAGGACAGAATCTTACTTGTCCCTCATGTAGAAGTTCAGGTACCAACAAACAGATCTAATCCTCTATCTCCAAGGAATAGGGAACCAGAAAACTTCTATATCATTACTCTATCTCATCCTCTAATAGTTCGCTTCTGCTTCACTAACCCAAATGTAGATTTGCCTGGCTGTCACATTTCCTTACCATTCCACAGGAAAGAGGAAGACAGAAAAGGTATCACCTCATCCCTTTAAACTCACTTACCAGTAGTTACACATAATATTTCTGCTTTCATCTCATTGTCCACAATATTATTGTATAAAAATACCTTTTCCAAGGAATTGAAAAATGATAATTTATTTCAGGAGGCCATGAACCCAGGCAAAACTTTGGAAAAGGGGAAGAATACATCCTGGACTAAAAGAGTAATATTCTGTGCTACAGTAGCACACTATTAACAGATTTCTTCTTTTTCTTTTTAGAAGATGTAGGTTTCATATTTCCTTTTATTTATTTTATTATTGGAGTATAATTGACAAACTATGCTATTTCCTTTCAAGTGTATAGTATTTGATTCAGCAATTCTTACATTACTCATTGCTCACCATGTTAAGTGTACAAAAATATTATGAAATTATTCACTATATTTTATATGCTCTACTTTTAATTTTTGTGACTTATTTATTTTATAAGTGGGAGGTCATACCTCCTAATCTCCTTTATTTTGCTCATTCCCTCCACACATCTGCCCTCTGGCAACCAGAAGTTCTTTGTATTTGAGTATTTTGTGGGGTTGTGGGGTTTCTTTTGGTATGTTCATTTGTATTTTAGATTTCATACAGAGGTGAAATCAGCTGATGTTTGTCTTTCCTTCTCTGGCTTATTTCTAATACCCTCCGGATCCATCTATGTTGTTGCAAATGGCGAGATCTCATTTTTTATGGCTGAGTAATATTTCATCATATATGTTTGTATGTATATCACATTTTAAAATCTGTTCATCTATCAGTGGACTCTGGTGTCTTGGCTATTATAAAGAAGACTGAAGTAAACACAGGGGTGCATATATCTTTTTGAATTAGTATTTTCATTTTACATTTTGCTGTCCAGTTTTCCCAACACCATTTATTGAAAAGACTGTCTTAACCATTGGATATCCTTTACTGCTTTGTCAAAGATTAATTGACCATATACTTGTGGGTTCATTTCTGAGTCTTCTGTTCCACTGAACCATTCAATTGTCTGTTCTTATGTCGGTACCATACTGTTTGATTATTACAGCTTTGTTTTTTTTTAAATTTAATTTTTTTTCAGTGTTCCTTGTTCAGTGTTCATTGTTTATGCTCCATGCCAAAGATACAGATGTAGTGAAAAGAAGGGCCATATGTACTCCAATGTTCATAGCAGCAATGTCCACAGTCGCTAAACTGTGGAAACAGACTATTATAGCTTTGTAATATAACTTGAAGTCTAGAATTGTGATGCCTCCAACTTTGCTTTTGTTTTTCAAGGTTGCTTTGTCTATTCTGGGTCTTTCATGGTTCCATACAAATTTTAGGATTGTTTGTTCTGGTTCTGTGAAAAATGCTATTGATATTTTGCTAGGGATTGCCTTAAATATGTGGATTGGTTTGGAGATGGTTTGGGGAATATAGACATTCTAACAGTATTTGTTCTTCCAATCCATGAGCATTGAATATCTATTTCTTTGTGTCATCTTCAGTTTCTTTCATCAGTGATTTATAGTTTTCAGAGTACAGGTCATTTATCTCTTTCGTTAGGTTTATTCATAGGTATCTTACTATTTTTGGTGCATTTGTAAGTAGGATTGGTTCCTTGATTTCTCTTTCTGCTTTTTCACTATTGGAGTACAGAAATGCAACAGATTTCTGTAGATTGATTTTGTATCCTGTGGTTTTGCTGCAGTTCCAGCAGTTTTTTGGTGGAGTCTTTGGGTTTTCTCTATATAGTATCATGTCATCTATAAATAGTGAAAGTTTTACTTCTTCCATACCAGTTTGGATGCCTTTTATTTCTTTTTGTTGTTTGATTTTGTTATCTCATAGACTTCCAGTACTATGTTAAATAAAAGTGGTGAGAGTGGACATTCCTCTTTTGTTCCTGACAGTACAGGAAAAAGCTCTCAGTTTTTCCTCATTTAGGGTATTGTGGGTTTTTCATATTTGGCCTTTATTATGTTGAGATATGTTCCCTCTAATCCTACTTTGTTGAGTGTTTTTTAGTATGAATAGATGCTGTACTTGGTTCAGATGCTTTTTCAGCATGTACTGAAATGATCATGTGGTTTTTAACCATTCTTTTATTAATGTGATGTATGATGTTGATTGATTAGTGAATATTGAACCACCCTTGCAACCCAGAAATAGTTCCCACTTCATCATGATGATTGATACCTTAAATGTATTGTTGGATTTGGTTTGCTAGTATTTTGTTGAGAATTTTTGCATCTATGTTCATCAGGGATATTGGCCTGTAGTTCTCTTTTTTAATGATGACTTTATCTGATTCGGGGTAATGCTGCTCATAGAATGAATTTGAAAGTTTTCCTTCCTTTTCTACTTTTTGGAGTAGTTTGAGAGGAATAGGTATTAACTCTTCTTTAAATGTTTGGTAGAGGGGCGCCTGGGTGGCTCAGTGGGTTAAAGCCTCTGCCTTCAGCTCAGGTCATGATCCCAGGGGCCTGGGATTGAGCCCCGCATCGGGCTCTCTGCTTGGCAGGGAGCCTGCTTCCTCCTCTCTCTGCCTGCCTCTCTGCCTACTTGTGATCTCGATCTCTCTGTGTTAAATAAATAAATAAAATCTTAAAAAAAAAAAATGTTTGGTAGAATTCACCTCTGAAGCCATGTGGCCCTGGACTTACTTCGTCGGGACTTTTTGATTACTGATTCGATTTCTTTGCTGTTTTTTTGTATTTTTTTTACTATCCGGGTTTTCTATTTCTTCCTGTTTTAGTTTTGGTAATTTATATGTTAGATGAATTTATCCATTTCTTCCAGGTTCTCCAATTTGTTGGCATATAGTCGTCATAATAATTCTCTTATAATTATTTGTATTTCTGTGGTGCTAATTGTTATTTCTCCTCTCTGGTTTGTGATTTTATGTATTTGTGATTTCTCTGGTAAATCCAGCTAGAGGTTTATCAATTTTATTAATTTTTTCAAAGACCCAGCTCCTGGTTTCAATGATCTTTCCTGTTGTTCCTTTAGTTTCTATATCCTTTATTTTTGTTATGATCTTTATCATTTCCTGTCTTCTGCTGGCTTTAGGTTTCATTTGTTGTGCTTTTCCAAACTCCTAGGTATAAGGTTAGATTGTTTGAGAATTTTCTTGTTTCTTGAGGTAGGCCTGTGACCACGATAAACTTCTCTTTAATAACACCTTTTTCAACATCCCCCAAATTTTGGACTGCTCTTTTTTCATTTGTCTCCATATATTTTTTAATTTCCCCATTGGTTTCTTTGTCGACCAATTGGTTGTCTAATAACATGTTGTTTAGCCTCCATGTGTTTGTTTTTCCCAGTTTTTTCTTCTGTTTTCTTACTATTGAGGTGGAAAAGATGCTTTGTGTGATTTCAGTCTTCTTTTATTTATTGAGACTTCTTTTGAAGTCTAAATGTGATCTGTCCTGGAGAGTTTTTCATGTCCCTTTGAACATAATATGTATTCTGCTGTTTGGAAAGGGATGTTCTGTATAAATCTCTCAGGTCCATCTTGTCTAATGTGTCATTCAGAGCCACTGTTTCCTTGTTGATGTTTTGTTTGGTTGATCTATCCATTGGTTTAAGTGGGTTGTTAAAGCCTTTTTTTTTTTTTTAAGATTTTATTTGTTTGACACATAGAGAGATCACAAGCAGGCAGAGAGAGAGGGAAAAGCAGGCTCCCTGCTAAGCAGAGAGCCTGATGCGGGGCTCAATCCCAAGACCACAAGATCATGACCCAAGCTGAAGGCAGAGGCTTAACCCACTGAGCCACCCGGGCCCCCCAAAGCCTTTTACTACTACTATATTATCAATTTCTCCCTTTATGTCTGTTAATGTCTTTTATATATGTATTGGGTACATAGATATTTACAATTGTTATATCCTCCACTTGCATTGATCCGTTTATCATTATGCAGTACCCTTTTTTGTCTCTTGCTAGTCTTTAAGTCTGTTCTGTTTATATAAGTATTTGTAACCTGGCATATGTTTTTCCATCTGTTCATTTACAGTCTCTGTGTTTCCTTAGATCTGAAGTGAATCTGTTATAGGTAGCATATAGATTGGGGGTTTTTTTTAAAAGATTTTTATTTATTTATTTGACAGAGAGAGATCACAAGCAGGCAGAGAGGCAGGCAGAGAGAGGGGAGGAAGCAGGCTCCCTGCCGAGCAGAGAGCCCGATGTGGGGCTCGATCCCAGGACCCTGGGATCATGACCTGAGCCGAAGGCAGAGGCTTTAACCCACTGAGCCACCCAGGCACCCTAGATTGGATTTTTTATCCATTTAGTACCTTGTGTCTTTTGATTGGTGCATTTAGTCATTTTATTTAAAGGATTATTGATAGGTATGTACTTATTACCATTTTGTTGTTTTCTTATTTTTAGCTCTTCTGTTTTTTCTTCTCTTGCTTTCTTCCTGTCTGGTTTGATGGGGTTTTTTGGTGTTATTCTTGGGGTCTTTTCCCCTTATTTTTTGTATATGTATTATAGATTTTTGATTTGTGGTTATCTTTTGGTTCATATATAACATCTTTTGTGTATAGCAGTGTATATTAAGTTGTTGCTTGAGTTTGAACACATTCTAAAAGCTCTGAGTGTTTACTCTGCCTTGACATTTTATGTATATAATGATGTCATATTTTACATCTTTTACTTTTGTGCCCCTTGACTGATTTTCATAGATATAATCAATGTTGCTACTTTTGTGTTTTAATTTCTGTACTGGCCTTTTAAGTGATTAATCTACTATCTTTATTATACATTTGCTTTTACGTGTGAATTTTTTTCTTACATAATTTCCTTACCCCTAGTTTTAGCCTTTTTTTCCTACTTGAAGAGTTCTTGTTAACATTTCTTATAGAGATGGTTTAATGGTGATGAACTCCTTTAACTTTTTTTGTGGGGGGATCTGGGAAACTCCTTATCTCTCTTTTTATTCTGAATGATAACCTTGCTGGATAGAGTATTCTTGGTTATAGGTTTTTCCCTTTCAGCACTTTGAATATTTCATGCCACTTTCTTGTGGCCTCAAAGTTTCTGCTGAAAAATCAGCTAATAGCCTTATGAGGTTTCCCTTATTATGTAACTTCTTGTCTTTTGCTGCTTCAAATTCTCTATCAGGTTTTTGCCATTGTAATTGTGTGTTGTGGTGTGGACCTACTTGGAGTCATCGTGTTTGGGGCTCTGTGCGGCTCCTGGACTTGGCTGTTTCCTTCCCCACATTAGGGAAGTTTTCAGCTATTATTTCTTTGACATTTTCTTCCCTGCCCCCATTCCTTCTCAGATATCTGTAAAACAAATGTTATTTCTCTTAATGACATTGCAGAGTTCCCTTAACCTATTCTTCTGCATTTGCTTCTTTCTTATATCTTTCTTCACTTTTCTTCTTTCTTCTTTTTCTTTCTCTTCACCTCCTCCAGTTCCTCCTCCTCCTCATTATTTTTATTTTGCATTCATCTTGTTTCATTTCTTCCAGATCAGTGATCCATTCTTCTGCATCCTCTCATCAGCTGTTAATATCCTCTAGTATATTTTTTATATCAGTTTTTGAATTCTTCAGCTCTGACTGGTCCTTTTTCATATTTTCTATGCCTTTGCTGAATTCTGACTTCATCCACTCTTTTCTCATGTCCAGTCAGAATCTTTATGATCATTACTCTAAATTTTTTAAGGCATATTGCTTATCTCCATTTAGTTTAGCTTTTTTACTCTGATTTTGTCTTGTACTTCCATTTGGGACATACTCTTCTATCTCATTTTGTCTGATTTTCTGTGTGTGTTTTTTGTGTATTATGTAGGTTAGCTACATCTCCTGGTCTTGAAAGTTGAGGCTTATGTAGAAGAGGTCCTGTGGTTCCATGTAATGCAATCCCTATTGGTGACCAGACCAGGTGCTCCACTGGTGTCCCCTGTGTAGGCTTCCTGATCCCTCCTGTTGTGCCTGAGCTGTATTTGCCTTCAGCCTAGCCAGTTGCAATGACCTGATTTGCTTGCTTTTTTTTTTTAATTATTTGACAGGGAGAGAGAAAGCACAAACGGGATGTGGTAGAGGGAGAGGGAGAAGCACGCTTGGGCAGGGAGACACTTAACTGACTGAGCCACCCAGGCACCCCCTGCTTTGCTTTTTGTGGGCACATTGAGCAGGATTTGCTCCCTGAGTTGCGGAGGGGGCCTGGCTGCCACCAACATGCACTTATTGGTGGGTAGGGCCAACTTTTAGCCTACCTGTCTACAATTAGCCTCTCTATCACAGCTGCAGGTACATTGAAGGGCAGGGTTTGCTCCCTGTACAACCAACTAAGAGACCCTGCTTCAGGAACTGCATGTGCAGTGGTGTGTGCTGTTATCGGTCCTCCTCCCCAGAGCAGGAATCCGTTGGGAGTGTCACAAGTCTGTCCAAGGCTACCTGCCAAGGGTAAGGAGGTAGGAGCTGCTTTAGAGGGATGCCTGCTGAGGTGGATGAGTTGGTTGGGGAAGGTTGGCAGGGGGACGTCGGGTTGGGGCACACAGTGCTAGCAGGGTAGATAGGGTGTTTGCCTGCTTCATTATTTATGTTTAAAACATCAACTCCTAAGGTCGCCTGGGTGGCTTGGTCAGTTAAGTGTCTGCCTTCAGCTCAGGTCATGATCCCAGGGCCCTGGGATCAAGTCCTGCATGCTCTCTCTCTGACAAATAAATAAATAAAATCTTCAAAAATAAGTAAATAAAATATCAACTTTTAAATCTGGAGATTTATGTATATAAGGTCTAGATTTCTCATTTTAAGACTATTTTCACATTTGCAAAATTATCTTAAGTATTTTCAAGATTATTTCTTTTTGATTTCTCTCACTCTTGAGTTAGGTGCAGTTAGGATTTTCTTGCCAAATCTGTGATGTTTGTTTTTAAATTTTATTTATTAGTTTATTGATCCATCTTAGGAGAAATCTGAGGCTGAGGCCGTATTATCAAGACTTCATCTTACATGGTTCTGTCCTTCATTGTGATTAGTGAAACCATTATGCTGGGACCAGCTTTCTGCATTATGTTTTCACCTCAGCCCTACTTCTTAACCAGGTGCTTTGTTCAAGCTTAGTTTGGTCATTATCCCCGTTAAAGGGAATTCCCAACAACTCCCTGAATTTCAGGGTCTTAAAACTTTGGCACTTTGCTTTCTTTTTAAAAAAATTTTTTCAGCTTTATTGAGATATAATTAACATATAATATTGTGTTAGTTTAAAGTGTATAGTGGTGGGGTACCTGGCTGGCTCTGTCAGTAGAGCATGCAACAGCTCTTGAAGAGTTGTGAGCTTTATGAACTTGGATATCAAAATCTCTCTCCGGATTTGGAAGTTTTCAGGCATTATCTCTTTAAATAGGCTTTCTGCCCTTTTACTCAGTCTTCACATTCTGAGATTTTCATAATGTGAATATAGTTTTGTTTGATGATGCACCATGATTCATGTAGACTTTCTTCACTCTTTTTCTTCTCTGAATAGATAATTTACAATTCTGTCTTCTAACTCACAGATGCTTTCTTCTGCTTAATCCATTGTGTTGTTGATGCTCTTTAGTGCATTTTTGTTTCATTTATTGTACTCTTCTGCTCCAGAATGTTTGGTTCTTTTTTATGATTTCTCTGAAAAATTTTCATTTTGTTCATGTCTGTTTTCCTAATGTCATCAAGTTATGTTTCTGTGTTTTTTGTAGCTCTTTGAGTTTCCTTAAAACAGCTATTTTGAAATATTTATTGGGAAAATCACATGTTTCCATGTCTTTGAGATCAGTTACTGATAGATTATTGTGATCCTTTTGCAGTATCATGTTTCCTTGATATTTTTTTTTTAATATTCCTTGAAGTTTCTGCATTGCTATCTTCACATTTGAAGTAGCTCTCACCTCCTCTAGTCATTAACTACTTGAAAGTAGTTGCTTTCATCCTTCTAAAGCAGTTCTTCTCCTGAAGGAGAGAAATAACTTCCAACAGCACTGCTAGGGATTCTGAGGCATTCTTAGAACTTCTGTCAATACACCTGCCCCACTATTCTTGCTCTCTTGTAGAATTCTTAAGCTTGTCTACCTTCTCTTCATCCTACAGCACACCAGGTTGCTTGCTTTAGTGCCAAAGGTGGCACTAAAAGTCACGTTTCTGGTCTCTCCCTTGTCTGCATTCAGATTGGCTCTCTGCTGTGGGGTGGGAGTTTGTGGAGGTGAGGTCTGCAGAACTCTTGAGGGTGCCCACAGGCGAGGGGGATCTGTAGACAAAGTACATGGAGCAGCTCATGAGCAGGCTTCTTAGTTTTACAATATGGTAAGATCTGAATCCCTTTAATGCCTTATGAGACTCCTTATCTGCTGTTCTCCCAGACTCATTCTACCCTCCAGGAATGCAGCTCAGAATTCAGTACTCTGGATGCAGTGAAAGAGAAATAAGCCACTTCGGCACTATCCCACACAGCTAGGAAACCAAGTGCTCACTCATACATTCTCACTTTCCTACACGGATAAGTTCATTGGCCATGAACATCCCTCATGGTCCTAAGCTGTGCTACCTTGGGAGATAGGTGATGTGAGTAAAATCAAACTGTTCTTCTTACCCCCTGTGATGAGTCCAAACTCATATTTTTTTGCTCTCAGCAGTATGCTGGGACTTCTCTGCTACAGACTGGATTTCCACAAAAGTTCCCTTATCCATGGTTGATTGTCTAAGACAGTATTTTCCAAAGGTCCAGGACCACAGCTAAGAGGGGTAGATTGGTTCATGGGTCATTACAAAATCCACACCTAGGGCTGAGCTCTTATATGCCTGTTACCCAAAGCATGAGTAGGCGAGTCTCCTCCTCAGTCTCTTGGTGTATGGTGCTCTGACAGCTCCCACAAAGGCACTTTTGTCCATAGATGGAAATCAAGTTGTTGAGTCAGGGAAACAAATGAGAGATATCTTAATCAGGCATATGGCCTTTGGTTTCTTTCTTTCTTTTTTTTTTTTTTTAAGATTTTTATTTATTTGACACAGAGAGAGATCACAAGTAGGCAGAGAGGCAGGCAGAGAGAGGGGGTGGGGAAGCAGGCTCCCTGATGAGCAGAGAGCCCAAGTGGGACTCGATCCCAGGACCCTGAGATCATGACCTGAGCCGAAGGCAGAGGCTTAACCCTCTGAGCCACCCAGGTGTCCCTGGCCTTTGGTTTCTTAAACTTGTTTATTTCAAAGGCCTTGATATTAGAAAGGATTCCAAAAGAGGATTTCAGTCCCACAGCCTACTCTGAACCCTTTTTGTTAGTAGATGTTCATATTCATAGGGTCCTTTTAGACCTACAAATAAGTTCTTAAAAACATGGATTGTGAATTAGTTCTTGGTGATTTCATCTCACCTAGTCTCTCATAGAAATTCCGCAAAGGGTAGGAAATTTGGACAGACCTCTTTGTTCAGTTGCTGTTGAAGGTTTTTTCCTGTGTTAATCTTTTGAACATTTCAGGTTTATTATTATTATTTTTATGTTTTATTATTATTCAGGTATTTTATTATTTATTTTTTTATTATGTTCAGTTAGCCACTGTACATCATTAGTTCTTGATGCTAATTAGTTTTATTTTAATTTATTAGTTAGAGAGGAAGAGAGCAAGCACAGGCAGACAGAGTGGCAGGTAGAGGCAGAGGGAGATGGAGAAGCAGGCTCCCTGCCGAGCAAGGAGCCCGATGTGGGACTTGATCCCAGGACGCTGGGATCATGACCCGAGCCGAAGGCAGCCGCTTAACCAACTGAGCCACCCAGGCGTCCCTTGATACAGTTTTTAACTAGGAAGATTGCATTATATTTCTGTATACAAATTGTATTGCTCTCATAAAACTTGTCACTGGTATCTCATTTCTGAACTTATTCTAAAGCTTTCTTGATACTCTGTTCTCATGCTTCTGTTGTAATTCTGGTCCAGACCATTTAAAAAACTTTGTTAACCTTTTTTTATTATTTGCTAACAAAGTTAGCATTTTCCCATTTCCCATTTTCATGGCTGCAGACACTTATAAGCCCTATAGGCTTATGAACAAAACATCCTCATTTTTCTAAATTTCTCCTGATCTAATGAACAATACATCCAGCTGCTACTGTACTTCAAATTGTATATATCATTCTCTCCATGTTTCTGCTTCCATCCAAATCCAGTTTTCATTTTCTCCTACTTTAATGAGTCACAGGCATCTAGTGAGTTCCCAAACCATGCGAGTAAAGTTTAATATTCCTCCCATTTCCCACACTCAGTATAATTTGGTGCCGAAGATCTCTTTAAACCTATGGTAGGTATTTAAGATACATGCTTGCAGATTCTGTGAATGAACACAAACTGACAGAATGTTGTTAATATGTTGAGGTTTTTGTTGTTGTTGTTTGTTTGTTTAGAAAATAACAAAACCCCGTAAAATTTTAAATAACCTCTTAACTTTGGATACTCTGAGAACATGGTTCAGTATGTTTTCTACATCATTTAAAATGGATGACTTCAGATTGAGTAGGAATGTGTTGTTACAGGGAACAGTGACATTCAAAGATGTGGCTATTGACTTCACCCAGGAAGAGTGGCAGCAGTTGGATCCTGCTCAGAGGAACCTGTACCGGAATGTGATGCTAGAAAACTATAACAACTTAATCACAGTGGGTAAGGGTAGTTTCTTGTATAACTCAAATTCTGGGAGTAAAATACATTTCCCCCAAATTTCTGAAATGTGTGGAACCTTTAAATGTTAGAGTGAGTTTGGCCTTGAGGTGCCTTTGCTTACATGAGTATGTGTGCTGCAGCTTTCAAAACAAATGGTCATCCTCCCTTATGTTTCAGGGGCAGCATCCCCACAAACCATGTCCTTGTCCTTCAGAAAGCCTCGTTTCCCTGGGCCAGTGTCAATTCTTAAATGAATTTTTTTTTTTTACTTTTTTTTTTTCAGTGTTCTAAGATCTTGAATGATTTTTTTGTGCCTGGTATTTATGCCCAGATCTTATGTTACTTCCCTTGACAGGCTGCCCATTCACCAAACCTGATGTGATTTTCAAGTTGGAGCAAGAAGAGGAACCTTGGGTGGTGGAGGAAGAAGTGTTAAGGAGACACTATCCAGGTTAGTTAGGGAGGGAACAGACAGGTGAGGTGGGGCCGGAATTCTTTAATGGTTAATCCATGACTAGTTGACCCCTCTGAAATGTTCTCCAAATATATTTTCCTAAAGACTGTAGACTTTTAAGTAATAGTCTATGTGAATAATTTACTAACCTAACATGTCTTTTCTAGATAACATTCTTCTTTCCACAGAACTTAAAGGACTAGTTGGCCTTTTTATCTGCATGTTAGCATTTCCTAATTCATTTCTAGCTTTACTTTGACAGTCATTCCATTATTAGCTTCTTCAGTCTCTCTGCCCACCTTGTTACATAGGATTCTTTGATTTTGCATTCCCATATTCACATAACCAGCTGCTCAACTAAACTGTTGACATTTGTTAAAGACTTTCTTTTCTTCCATTATAAATGCTTTAGTATTTTATTTTGTACTCAGTTACATTTCCCCCTGTATTTTTAGCTTTTGCTTTCATGCTTCAGTAATGGCTACAGCTGTTTTACTCAGTAAGTTTTCAAGTCAGTGATACTTTTCTCATAGCTTCATTTTCTGCTGCATTTGCCATGTATTTGTCTGCACTTGTATTTATACACACACACGTATACCCACATACAGGCAATATGTGTATACATATACATACATGTATTTCTAATTTGGTAGTAGATAGTGCCAAGTCTTTTTTTGCCCTCCAAAGAAACTACATTTTTATTTCTACCAGGGATTTCTGCCAACATAGTCTTAGCATTTTTAAAAACGTTCCCAATTTGATAGGTGAAAAACAATTCATTTTAGTTTGAATTTATATTTCCTTTATTATGAGTGAAGTCAAAGATGTTTTCATATGTGTAAGCTCTGTATTTCTTTATAAATGGCTTATGTCTTTTGCCTGTTTTTCTATTGAATTCTTAGTTTATATGAATATATTGATGTGAGCAGCCTTTTATCTTTTGTATCTTTTTCCAGTTTTTTTTTCACAGTTGGACATTCCTCTTTGAAGTACTTTTGGCACCTTAAGGTGGTTTTTTTTTTAATGTTCATTTAGTTAAAATAATCTTGTATATAAGTGAATTATGTCTTCATACTTCTTGGTAATTAGTCATGCTCACAATTTTACCATGAATTTAAATAATTGTTCAGATGTTTTTCAGGCTTTGGATGCACTGTTACACTGGTTTCATAAATAGAATTTAAAACCATTTCTTCTTGTTCTGGAATACTTGTAATAGCACATAACTCCCTTAAAATTCTGGCTTATCGTACTTGTTCACCTGTTTGGACCTTGTTGATTATTGAGGTAAAGTGCTCTTGACAGCTTTTATCCATTGTTACTTTATACTGTTCTCTATAGGTGTTTTGTCTCTTTTGACATTAGTTCTTGGTAGTAGGTTATATTGTTCTAGAAAATTACCCACTTAATTCTGGTTTTCAAATTAATTTTTACAGAGTTGAACAACCTAATTTCCATAAATACTTGTTTGCTCTGTATCTGTAAAGTTTTACTATATACTGATATTCCAAGGTAGTCTGTTATATTTAACAACTTGTTTCATCTGTATTTTCCTATCTATTAGTATAACATTTCCCATAGTGTTCTTATTTTTATCTTCATTAACTCTGTAGATTTCTTAGACAACATCATCAGATATTGGCTTTCCTTCATTCTTTCTACACTCTCCTTCTGGGACTCCTAAAGACAGAGACTAGATCTTTTTTCCTCCATATTTTTTTTTCATTTCCTTTACTATTTTCTGCCTCCCTTTCTGTGTTGAGTTCTCAGTAATTACCTTAGATATATCTTCAGATTTACTCATTCCCTCTTCAGCTGTGTTTATTCATCTTTTATCTCATTTGCTTAAAAAAATTCAGTAGTACTATTTGGTATTTTTAGAAAAAAATTTTTTTTTGGCTTTTTTTCTCCTACATCTTTCTGACCCCTGATTTCTGCAGCTTGTTCATGTTTGTGTTTTTATCCTTTGCTTCTTCCAAAATATTCTATGTAGCTGTTCTGTTTTTTGTATCTGATATTCTAATATTTTAAGTCCTCAGGATTAAATATCTTGTTTTGATGATTTGCTTATTATACTTGATTCTTCACATACTTGATGACTGCTGATTGTGAATTCAGCATCTTTAAACCTTTTTGCAATAATCTTGTTGTCCTAAATTGGGGTTACATTCTTCCAAAGATGATTCACATGTGCTTCTGATAGATGCCAACAGGCATTACCATGTGAAGACCAGCTGACCATTCTTTGAATGTCCTGGCTTTTTGTAGGAACTTCAGTTGATCTTTTCCTTATTCCTGGCCCGAGGCTTATGCTTCAGTTTATAGGCTTTCATTTGTCTAGGTAGTCAAGTCAAATCCATCTTGCAGGTCTGATTTTGGCTAATACTTGTTTATTTTTGTTTTATTCATTTTTTTGTGTATGGTATTCAGGTGTGGTTGGTGGAGAGTATTATGGTGTTCTTGGAGATTTATGCTACTTTCTATAAGTCCAGTGATGCATCAAAATTTGTTTTACCATTATTTTTCAATGTGAGGTTACCATGCCATAATTTCAATGCTAAAAGTACTACCTAGTCTCTTTTCCCCCCGATTTGCATGGTATTCTTCGTTTTGCTTGGTTTTATTTTTCTCTTCCATTTCTTTCCTTGGTTCTGCCACTTGGGTTTTTTTCCCCCATCCCTTTGTTTTCTTATTGTTTCCACCTCATTTATTTATATTTATATTTTCAGTTCTTGATTTATAGATTTATTTTCATTAAGCTTTGTTTGCCATTCTTGGAAATAGCCAACATTTTCATTTACTGTGTGCCATAATTGTTTTAGCTGGTGCCTTTTTTCTGCTTTCTTTACATCATGTTTCTTTTATGTTTTTTCTTTTGTAATACATCTTACAGATCTGGTTTTAGCACCTTCTCATTTTTAGTGGCAGGCTAGTTCTTCCTTGACTTGTTTTTAAAAAGGGTAATGTTAGGGAAAGAAAATGAGTACTCTGATCTAAAACAGGGATCATCAGCAAACTATACTATGGTTTGTACGCCTGCCTCTTATTTTTGAAAATAAAGTTTTATTAAAACATAGCCACACACAGTCATTTACATCTTGTGTAGGATTGCTTTCACATTATAATGGCAAACTTGAATAGTTGCATCAAAGACTATATGACCCACAAAGCCTAAAATATGTACTATCTGACACTTTGAGAAAAAGTTTACCAATTCTTATATATGAATGCATCTGTTTTTCACATCGAAGCCCTTTATTGTACGTGGAATCAAATTCTTTTTCATTTCTCTTTGGATGTACTTTGGCAACCTAATCTGACTTTCTTCAACATCATTTGCTTAATAGGACTTCTCTTTTTCTCCTAAGTGACCCAAAAGGCTAGTAGTATTCTGCCTTCTTTTCACATGTGTAATCTGCAACCAAGTCTCTTAAGTTTACCTGCTTTACAGTTGCACAGGAATTTTCCCTTTCTTTATTATAAGTCTGGCAGGGAGGGAGAAAAATCTCCATTTTCCAACCTTGGAGCTAAGCAGCAACAAGGAACTGAATGTTATCCTTCAGTAAGTAAGTAGGCCTGTAGTTACTCTATGCTTGAGGCATTTCCTTTATTTTGTATCCTTTGCCTCATGTTCCTGACTTGACAGCGTTTCTGCTTCCATTTCTTAAGAGAATGGTCTTCCATCTATTCTTGGGTAGTCTTTGTTAGTTTATGCATTTTTATCTCACATTGGTGTGATTTTGGGTTGGATGAAATAAATTCATGTATTTATTATACCATATTTAAGCTTAATTTCTCCCTCTTTGTTTTCCTTTATGCTCACATTACTTACTCCCTATTCAGTCATGCTAAGTAGGCTCTTCCAATTTTATGTTCCAACTCTTTGATCCAGTTTTTATCTGCCCATTGTTTGTTCTCACTTTATTAGTGCCGTACTCAGAACAATTTTATTTACTTTTTAAAATACATAATACATGTTTATAGTATAAAACCTCTAAAGTACAAAAGGATACATATTGAAAAGTAGCTCTTCTCTTACGCATTTCCTAAGGTGGTAACCCCTAGCATCGTTTTCCTTTGAACTGTTACCTGTATTTTCAATTTTTATTGAAATTACTTTGATAGGTTAGCTTGCAAGTAAATATCATTTTTGTGGTTGAATGTTCTTTTCCAGCAATGTGATTTTCTTAGTTTCCTAGGGCTGCCATAATGAAGCACCACAAACTGGGTGGCTTAGAATAACAGCAATTTATTCTCACAGTTGTGGAGGCTAGAAATCCTAAATCATGGTGTTGCCAGGCTGTGCTCCCTCTGAAATCTGTAGAGGAAGGACCCTTTCTTCGCTCTTCCAGCTTCTAGACATTCCTTGGCATGCAGTGGCACAAGGCCAGCCTGTGTCTTCATTCTCACATGTTCTCCCTGTGTTTCTGTCTGTTCACATTGCTTCCTTTCTGTCAGGACACCAGTAGGATTATGAGCTACCCTACTCTGGTATGACCTCATTTTAACTAATTGCATCTGCAGTGACCCTTTTTCCAACTAACTTCACATGCTGAGGTACTGGGAATTAAGATTTCAACATACCTTTTTTGCAGTACACACAATTCAACCTGTAGCACCTTTCCATTTGGTCATCAAATCTGTGTGCGCATTTTAATTTTCTGAAAATCTTGGGATCTTACTTATTCCCATATTTTTCGTATTTTTTGTTGTGATTGTAAGTATACTCTTCTGTTATGTTTTCTAAATAGTTCTTTGTATTTATGAATGTTATTGAAACTATTCATTTCTAAGATACAGTGAATTTAATGACATTTTTATCTTTTATAATAATTTTTCACTTTTGATCTTGCATGTAAATTGTTTTATTGTTGACAAAAATGTTAATCTTACCTTTCCTTTCTACATTTTCTACCTCTAATTTCTTTCTCTCAGTGCACTACACAGTCCTATAATAATAGTGGTGATAGTACCTTTTTATTATGTCAGTGCTTTGGGATTTTTCTTTTTTTGGCTGGGGGGTAGATTTTTCTTATTAAATATGGTGCTGTTTAAGTTGTGCTGTACTTTTTCCCAAGTTAAATAAGTATTCTTGTTTTTTGAAAGTTTCATTATGGAAAATTGATGTTTAGTTTTATCATTTTTTAAAATATCTTTGGAAATGACTATTTTTACTTCACCATTTTAATATAGAAGTAGATTTTTCTAATAGTAAAATAGATAGTAAAAAAAATAGTAAAATAGATTTTTCTAATAGTAAAACATACTTCTGTACCTTAAAAAAAACCTACACAAGTATGATGTAACATATTTAATGTTCTCTAGGTCACTTTTTTTGCCTTCTGGGTTATTTTGATATTTTAGGTAGAATTTTTACATTGATATTCACAAGTGAAGTTGGTGTGTAGTTTGCTTTTTTGGTTATCTTTTTCAGGTTTTGGTATTGTTACGTTTTACACACAAAAAAATTGGAAATTCTCTTTTTCTATATTTATAACATTTTGCAAATCATGAAAGCAAATGTCCCCTAAATGTTCAAATTCCCATGTGGATCTCTGTGGGCCTTTTTTATTTGTTTTTATGGGATTGCTTTCTCATATTTTTCTCTTTATTTTGTGGAAGTTGGTTCATACAGGTTTTCTACCTCTTACAGGGTCAGTTTTGGTAATTTGCATTTTCCAGAAAATTATTTATGTCAAGCAGTTTGTAAAAGCTTATTTTAATAGAGTCCTACAAAATAGTTCTATAATTAACTTCCTATTTTTTTCCTCTGTCATTTTTTTCTTTCTTTATTTGTACATTCTGCACTCTCCCTTTTATTTATCTGGCAGTTCATCTGTTTTGTTTCAGATTCCATTTTTAAACACAATCTAAGCTATTTGTATTCCTATTTTCCTCTACTCATATTTTTCCTGGGATCTCCTAAAGCTTCAAAAATAGGAGATCTACACACATGAAATTTGCTTTATAATGGGGAACTAAACCTTAAACCAAGAATCAATCCCATGATAGCATATTTCCTGAAATTTTCTTCATTTTACAATACTGGAAAATTTTTCAAGTGATACTTATTTGCAATCTATTTTAGGAGAAATGTGGGGAATTGATGAGCATCAGAAAATCCAAGACAGACTTTTGACACAATTTGAAGATAAATACACAAAAACACTGACTGAAGAAAAAGTCAATGAATGTCATAAGAAATTTGCAAATGCATTTCCTCTTAACTTGGACTTTTTTCCTGCCAGTCACAACCTCTATGAATATGACTTGTTTGGAAATTGTTTAGAACATAATAATTTCGACTGTCATCATAATAATAGAATCCTTATAAGAAAGGAACATTCTGAATTTAATGAACCTATGAAATCATTTTGCATTAATCCATCCCATCTTGCAGTAACTCCCTTTAAGTGTAATCATTGTGGGAAAGGATTCAGTCAAACTTTGGATCTCATCAGACACCTGAGAATTCATACTGGAGAGAAACCTTATGAATGTAAAAAGTGTAGAAAAGCTTTCAGCCACAAGGAAAAACTCATTAAACATCATAAAATTCATAGTAGAGAGCAGTCTTATGATTGTAACGAATGTGGAAAAACTTTCATTAAAATGTCAAATCTCATTAGACATCAAAGAATTCATACTGGGGAGAAACCCTATGCATGTAAGGAATGTGGGAAATCGTTCAGCCAGAAATCAAATCTCATTGATCATGAAAAAATTCATACTGGAGAGAAACCATATGAATGTAATGAGTGTGGGAAAGCATTCAGCCAGAAGCAAAGCCTCACTGCACATCAGAAAGTTCATACTGGGGAGAAACCTTATGCATGTAATGAATGTGGTAAAGCCTTCCCTCGAATTGCGTCCCTTGCTCTTCATATGAGAAGTCATACAGGAGAAAAACCTTACAAATGTGATAAATGTGGAAAAGCCTTCTCTCAGTTTTCTATGCTTATTATACATGTAAGAATTCATACAGGTGAGAAACCCTATGAATGTAATGAATGTGGAAAATCCTTCTCTCAAAGTTCAGCCCTTACTGTACATATGAGAAGTCATACTGGTGAAAAACCTTATGAATGTAAGGAATGTAGAAAAGCCTTCAGCCACAAGAAAAACTTCATTACACACCAGAAGATTCATACTAGAGAGAAACCTTATGAATGTAATGAATGTGGGAAAGCTTTCATTCAGATGTCAAATCTTGTTAGACACCAGAGAATTCACACTGGAGAAAAACCCTACATATGTAAGGAATGTGGCAAAGCCTTTAGCCAGAAATCAAATCTCATTGCCCATGAAAAAATTCATTCTGGAGAGAAACCCTATGAATGTAATGAATGTGGTAAAGCCTTCAGTCAAAAGCAAAACTTTATTACACATCAGAAAGTTCACACTGGAGAGAAGCCTTATGATTGTAATGAATGTGGTAAAGCCTTTTCTCAAATTGCATCTCTTACTCTTCATCTGAGAAGTCACACAGGAGAAAAGCCTTATGAATGTGATAAATGTGGGAAAGCCTTCTCTCAGTGTTCACTGCTCAATTTACATATGAGAAGTCATACTGGTGAGAAGCCTTATGTATGTAATGAATGTGGAAAAGCTTTCTCTCAAAGAACTTCTCTTATTGTGCACATGAGAGGTCATACAGGTGAGAAACCCTATGAATGTAATAAATGTGGAAAAGCCTTCTCCCAAAGCTCATCCCTTACTATACATATACGAGGTCATACAGGTGAGAAACCCTTTGACTGTAGTAAATGTGGAAAAGCCTTCTCTCAGATCTCATCTCTTACACTTCATATGAGAAAACATACAGGTGAGAAGCCTTATCATTGTAATGAGTGTGGTAAGGCTTTTAGCCAAAAGTCACACCTTGTTAGACACCAGAGAATTCATACTCAGTAGAAACAGAAACACTATGAATATTGTGAAGATGGAAAAGCCTTCAGAATTAGCACCTCCTTTCACATTACATAATTGGTTTTAGAGCAGAAAACTATGAATGCGGAAAGCCTTTTGAAGAAGTCACACAATTGTGAAACAGAATTCTTACACAATGTGACAAATTGTGTAACAAATAAGTTGAACATCAAAAACCTTGGCAGACCTCTATTGATATTTATTCAAGATTCTTATTAAAATATGAAACAAGATATCTGCTACCAGAATATCAGCATTACAGTTGAGTTCCTATTGTAGCCAATACATTAAGAAAAAGAAGATTTGGGGGGGTGGGGAGAAACTATAAAAATATCCCCTACATAGGAAATAGTTAATTGGAAAATGTGTTGATATAAAATGTCTAAGGATAACACAACAGTAATTACAAGAAATACACATACATAAAGTTACAAAAAACATTTTGAAGAACAAAGTAGGACCTGAAATTCTGAGAAAAATAACATTATCTGATTCAACACATTTTCAAAAACATAAATTCACAAATCTCTAAGGTACTTCCATTCAAAGTTTTCACTAGTTAAATTTTAAAAAATTTCACGAACTTATTTAAAAATTTGTATGAGAATATAAAGGACCACAAATAGCTGAAACAAATGAAAAACAAGAGAAAACAGTCTACCAGATTGCATCACATGTTTAAAGTTGTTATCTAAACAATGTGTTCTTGATAAGTAAATAAATCAGTGGAAACAAAACAAAGATTGAAGAAAGGAGAAAAGGAAATTTTTTGTATGGTATTGCTATTGAAGTCATTGGAGAAACAATGGCCTATTCAATAAATGGAAGATTCATTTGAACAAAAAGTGACAGTTGTCTACTTTATACTATATATAAAAGTAAAATCCAGATCGACTGAAGACTAGAATATAAAAAGCAAAATTCTAAGACTATGGTAAAAGTGAAATAGCTTTATTACTGTAGAGTAACTGGATCACTCTAAGAACACATAAATATGAAATAGTCATTTCTATTTTGGTGTATTACACACAGATACAGGCATGAAGATACATGTCTCTATGTTCATCGCGGTTTGTATTACACTAAATTGGAAATAACAAATTCTCATTAGTAAAAGGATAGATTAATACCATGTAATTATTGTTATGATAGAATACAGTATTTAGAGAGAAGGTACAAATTTGACATATAGTACCTAGATCACAATATAAATATTGAGAGAAAAAAAGCAAAATGTACAATGAAAAGATGTAACATTTGTATAAGTTTAATAAAATAATGCAAAGAACAGTACTGTGTGTTGGTCATATATCCACTTATGACATTGGTTGCCTTGGGGAAGTGGGAGAGGTTTAGATGGAATTGTTATATTTATCTGTAACATTTCTTTAATTAAAAAAATGAATGAAAGCAAATATGGTGGTAACAAATCTGATTGTTGAGATATGCTGCTATCTTTTGTATTCTTTCTTGCCTTTCCTTATTTTCCTATTTCTCTAAAATAAGACTCAAATGGGAGAAGGACACGACCTATAGAAACAACTTAAAAATGGATTGTTTATGACCAAATACTAACATTTATAGAAAACTATCTTTACTAATACACAAACCAAACTGAATTAAGATGATACTTTGCTTACCCTCTCCTCACAATGTTAATTTAGGTAATAAAAACCAGCAGTATATACATAGCATTTACTTGATGGGAATTTAAAAATTTTTATTTTTATTTCAAAGACAAATTCTCTAGGCTGAAAGCGGTGAAGAAACAAAAGAAATAGTCAATTGTTGACATAACTGGACCTCCATCTGGGAAAAAAAAATTACATTTGGCTTGGTTTCAGATTGAGGAGAGACCAGCCTCTCATATGTATTGTAAAACATGATTAATATTCTGACAATGTATAATTGTCAATGACAAGCCAAGTATAGATGCCTGTATCAGAGCAGAAGAAATTTTAGCATATCTCAACAAAGCTTTATTTGGTTTCTGAATCCTTAAATGAGGGTGCAGATGCTGGTGATTTTAGACACTGTGAGGTATGTGGCCAGTGGATATAAAAGCTCACTTCCCTGTATCAGATCTAAAATGTTTTATATTTAGACCTCTCAAATATTTATGGAACTCAAGTGTAATTTTCTGTGAACAGCTCGTTCATTATTTTGTCTCTTTGTTTTCTACTGGGACTTTCAAAAGATGTCTTTACTGGGGCACCTGGGTGGTGCATTTGGCTCAGCGTCAGACTCTTGGTTTCAGCTCACGCTATGATATCAAGCCCTGCAACAGGCTCTGTGCTCACCTCTGAGTCTGTTTGAGATTCTCCCTCTGCCCCTCTACCTCTCCACCCCTTCACCCACTTTCTCCAATAAATAAATATTTTTTTCTTAAAAAGATGTTTTTATTTAGAAATAATTTATAGGAGGTTGCCAAAATAATACCCTATAGTACTGTTTGTGTGTCCTACATCCAGTTTCCCCTAATATTAACATTTTACATAATTCAGGTACAATATCAAGTTTGACATTGGCATGATCTGTACATGTTATCAGATTTCAGTGGTTCTCCATGCACTCGTGTATGTATCCATGTAGTTCTATATGGTTTTATCTCCTGTCGCTTTATCTGCTACCACAATCAACATACAGAACTTCCACCACAAAGATCCCTTGTTCTAACCCTTTGCTGTCACACCCTTAACCCCTTTGGCAAGCAGTAATCTCCTCTATAATTGTGTCCTATCAAGAATGTTTTACAGGGGCACCTGGGTGGCTCAGTCAGTAAAGGTTTGACTCTTGATTTGGCTCAGGTTATGATCCCAGGGTTGGGAGACCAAGCCCTGCATCAGGCTCTGCGCTAGGCAGGAAGCCTGCTTGGGAATCTTTGTCCCTCTCCCTCTGCTGTTCCCCCTGTGTGCTCTGCTTGCTTTAAAACAACAAACAAAACAAAACACACATTATAAATGGAATCAGGGGTGCCTGTGTAGCTCAGTCAATTATGCATGCGGCTCAAGTCTCAGGGTTATGAGATTTTTTTTTAATAGAATCTATTTTTTTCTTAAGATTTTTATTTATTTGACAGAGATCACATGTAGGCAGGCAGAGAGAGAGAGAGAGAGACAGGCTCCCTGCTGAGCAGAGAGCCCGACGTGGGGCTCAATTCCAGGACCCTGGGATCATGACCTGAGCCGAAGGCAGAGGCTTTAACCCACTGAGCCACCCCGGCGCCCCTCATTTGTTTCTTAGTTGTCACATATAAGTGAAATAATACAGTATTTGTCTTTTTCTGTCTGAATTACTTAGCATAATATCCTGTAGATTCATCAGTGTTGTTGCAATTGGCAATATTTTGTTCTTTTTTATGGCTGAGTAATATTGTTTTAAAGATGTCACATCTTTATCCATTCATCTATCCTTAGACATTTAGTTTGCTTCCGTGATGAGCATAGGGGTACATATGTCTTTTCTAATTGTATTTTCATTTTCTCCAGATAAATAGAATTACTGGCCCCATAGTAGTTTTATTTCCCATAGTGATACACCAACTTACATTCACACTAACAGTGCACAAGGGCTCCCTTTTCACCACATCATCACTAAACGTCTTTTTTTTTAAGCCATTCTGATAGATACAAGTTAATATCATATTGTGGTTTTTACTTGCAGTTCCCTGGTAGTTAAGTGATGTTGAGCATCTATTCATGTGTCGTCTTCCTTGGAAAAGTGTGTATTCAGATTTTCTGCCCACTTTAATCAGATTACTTTTATGTGGAGCTGTATGAGATTTTTAAATATTTTGAATGTTAACTGTTTATCAGACATACTTCTGGCAAATACATTTATTCATTCATTCAGTAGGTTGCCTTTTTATTTTTTTTTAAAGATTTTATTTATTTATTTGACAGAGATCACAAGTAGAGAGGCAGGCAGAGAGAGGGGAGGGGAAGAAGGCTCCCTGCTGAGCAGAGAGCCTGATGTGGGGGCTCAATCCCAGGACCCTGGGATCATGACTGGTGCCAAATGCAGAGGCTTTAACCCACTGAGCCACCCAGGCACCCCGCCTTTTTATTGATGGTCTCCTTTGCTGTACAATAGCCTTCTCGTTTATGTAACCCATTGTATATTGTTCTTTTTGTTCTCCTTGCCTAAGGAGATTAAAAAAAGATATTGCTAAGACTCGTGTCAGAGTTTACTGCCTTTGTTCTAGGAATCTTATGTTATCAGGTCTCAATTTAAGTCTTTAATCCATGTGAGTTTATTTTTGTATACAGTATAAGAAACTGGTCCATTTATGAAAGAGACTGTCTTTCACCATTGTATATTCTTGCCTCCTTTGTCATAGATTAATTGGCCATTTTAGCCTAGATTTATTTCTGGGCTATCTATATTGTTCCATTGATATATATGTCTGTTTTCATGCCAGGATCATTCTATTTTGATTACTGTAGTTTTGTAGTATACCTTGAAATAAGACAGCATGATACCTCCAGCTTTGTTCTTCTTTGTCAAGATTGCATTGGTTATTTGAGGTATTTGGTGATTCTCTTCAAATGTTAGGATCATTTGTGCTAGTTTTGTGAAAAACTATTTTGATATTTTGATATGTATCACACTGAATATGTAGGTTGCTTTGGGTATAAATTCTTCCAGTCCATAAGCACAGTATCTTTCCACAAGTTTCTGCCATCTTCAGTTTCTTTCATCATGTCTTACAGTTTTCAAAGTATAGGTCTTTTATCTCCGTGGTTAAATTTATCCCTGGGTACTTGATTCTTCTTAGTGCATTTGTAAATGAGACTTTTCTTAATTTATCTTTATGATAGTTTTCATTAACATATAGGTAGGCAACAAATTTTTGTATACTAATTTTAGATTTTTGTATATTCACTTTCTATCCTGCAACTTCACTGAATTCATTTAATCTAATAGTTTTTTGGTGGAGTCTTGGGGCTTTCTATAAATAAGATCATGTCATCTACAAATAGTGATAACTTCTTCCTTTCTGATTTGGATGACTTATTTTTTTTACCTAATTGCTATGGCTAGGATATCCAATACTATGATGAATAAAAGTGGTAAAGGAAGCAGCATGTTGTTTTGTCTTCACATTCTTGTCTTGTTCCTGATCTTAGAGGAAAGCTTTTAGCTTTTCTCCATGGAATATGATGTTTGCTGTGGGTTTATCATAAAAAGCTTTATTATGTTGATGTACTTTCCCTGTATAAATATTTGGTTGAGAGTTTTTACCATAAATATATGATACATTCTTGTCATATCATTTTTTTGGATCTATTGATAATATGATCTTTATACTCTGTTTTGTTAATGTGGCATATCACATTGATTGATTTGCATGTATTGAATCATCCACTTGACCATGGTGTATGACTCTTTGATCGTATTTTTTTATTTAGTTTGCCAGTATTTTGTTGAGGATTTTAACATCCATGTTCATCAGGGATAATTGCTGCTAATTATCTTCCTCCCTCCTTCCCTCTCACCTTTCCCTGCCTCCTCTTCTCCCTCCCTCCCTTCCTTTTGTGTATGTCTGGTTTAGGTATCAGTGTAAGGCTGGCCTCATAGAATGAGTCTGGAAGCTTTCCTTCCTTTTGTTTCTTGACGTGAGACTGTACTGGCATAATCTTCTGTTAGAACAATTTTTGCTGCATCCCATAGATTTTGAATATTGTTTTCATTTTTATTTGCCACAATATTTTTATTTCCTCTTTGATTTCTTCATTGACCCATTTGTTATTTAGCAGCATGTTGTTTTGTCTTCACATATTTGTGTTTTTCCAGTTTTCTTCTAATACTTGATTCCTAGTTGCGTTCATGTGGTTGGTAAAGATGCTTGAAATGACTTCAATCTTTTAAATTTATTGAGACTTGTTTTCTGCCCTAACATGTGATTTATCCTGGAGAATGTTCTATGTCCACTTGAGAAGAATGTGTATTCTGGAGTGGAATGTTCTGTATATATCCAATAAATCCATCTATTCTAATGTGTTTAAAGCCAGTGCTTTTTTTTTTCTTCTATCTAGATGATCTTCCCACTGATGTGAGGTGTTAAATACCCATACTATTATTGTCAATTTCTTCCACTATGTCTGTTAATACTAGATTTATACATTTAGGCATTCCAATGTTGAACACATAAATGTACGTGTTGTATCTTACTGGATTGATCCATTTGTTATTTAATACACTTCTATGTCTCTTGTTACACCTTGACTTTAAAGACTATTTTGTTAAGTAAGTATTGCTACCCCAGTATTATTTCCATTTCCATAGAATCTTTTCCCATCCATTCTGCCTTAGTATCTTTAGATCTGAAGTGAGTCTCTTGTAGGCAGCATATAGGTTGTTCTTGATTTTTAATCCATTCAGCCACATTTCATCCATTCCTATTTTGATTGTAGCATTTATTCCATTTACATCTAAAGTAATTATAGATGTGTTATGGCCATTTTGTTTTTTTATTGTTTCAGTAGTTCATCTTCTCTCTCTTTCCTTGGGATTTAATGACTTTATTTTTAATTTCCATGTTTGGATTCCTTTCTCTTTATTTTTGTAGATT
>ML100323.1:28266-38618 GCA_003697995.1 Taxidea taxus jeffersonii | reverse complement strand
GTGTAACCCTTAAATAACTGTTGTAGATATGATTCATCTTACTTTTTATCTTTTATCTTTTAATAGCAGCTTTATAAATGGTTGGTCCACTACTATATGATCACCTTTGCCAAGGAGATCTTCTCTTTCATGTATTTTGTTATATCCAGTTATGGCCTTTCCTGATTAGAAAAGTCTCTTTAATACTTCTTATGAAACTCATTCAGTGACAAACAATTCCTTTAGCTTTTGCAAATCTGGGAAACTCATTATTGCCTCTACAGTTGTTTTTATATCTTATTTAACTATAGTTGACACAATATTACATTATGTCCAAGTGTACAACATAGTGATTCAACTTCTCTATGTTATACTATGCTCACCACAGATGGAGCTATCATCTGGCACCATACAGTGGTATTACATTATCACTGACTAGATTCCCTATACTATACTTTTTATTCCCATGATTTATTCATTTCATAGCTGAAAGCCTATATCTCCCACCACTCCCCTTCACCCATTTTACCCACCTTGCCTAAGGCAACATCACCTCGTTCTCTTTTTATAGATTTGATTTCATTTTTGTTTTCTTTCTTCATTAATTTTGTTTCTTAAATTCCACATATGAGTGAAAATATATATTTGTTACTTGGTCTGACTTATTTCACAGCATAATACCTTTTAGGTTCATCCATGATGTGCCAAATGGAAAGATCTAATATTTTTGTGACTACATAATATTCCACTGTATTAGTCCATTGTACCACATCTTCCTTATCTGTTCATCCATTGGTAAACACTTGCTTCCATATTTTAGCTGTTCTAAATAATGCTGCCATAAACATGGGGATGCATGTATCTTTTCAAATTAGTGTATTCATTTTCTTTCAGTAAATACCCAGTAGTGAAAATACTGGCTCATAATGGCATTTCTATTTTTAATTTTTTGAGGAATCTTGATATTGTTTTCCACAGTGGCTGTACCAAATTTCATTCCCACCAGCAGTGCATGAAGGCTCATTTTTCTCCACATTTTACCAACACTTGTTTTTTTTTTTTTCTTTTTTAGTTTAACCATTCTGGCAGGTATAAGATGATAGCTTATTGTGGTTTGGGTTTTTTTGATAATTAGTGATAGCATCTTTTCATGTGTTGGCCATTTATGTATTGTTTTGAAAAAATATCAATTCAGGTCATTTGCCCATTTTTTAGATTATTTGTTTTCAGGTTATTGAGTTGTATAAGTTCTTCATACATTTTGGATATAAACCCCTTATCAGATATATCATTTGCAGATATCTTCTCCAATTCATTAGGTTGGCTTTTCTTTTGTTAATGTTTCCTTCGCTGTTCAAAACTTTAATTTGGTATACTCCCAATTGTTTTTGTTTTGTTTCCTTTGCTTTAATAGATATATCTAAAGAACTTGTACTATGCCTGATGTCAGAGAAATTACTGCCTATATACTTTTCTAGAATTTTACGGTTCACAGTCTTACATTTAGGTCGTTCACTCATTTTGAGGTTATTTTTGTGTATGGTTTTAGAAAGTGGTCCAGGTACATTCTTTTGAAGGCAGTTCTCCAGTTTTCCTAGCACCATTTATTACTGTCTTTTCCACCACTGTAAATTCTTGCCTCCTTCATCGTAGATTAATTGGCCATATAAGGGTCAGTTTATTTCTGGGCTCTCTACTCCACTGATCTATTTTTGTCCCAGTTTCATACTGTTTTGATTATTATGGCTTGTAGTGTATCCTGTAATCTGGGATTGTGATACCATCAGCTTTGTTCTTCTTTTTCAAGATTGCTTTGACTGTGCTGTCTTTTGTGGTGCCATACAAATTTTAGCATTTGTTCTAGTTCTGTGAAAAATGCTATTGGTATGTTGATAGGGATTGCATTGAATCTGTAGATTGCTTTGTGTAGTGGAGATTTTTTATTTTTTTAAATTTTATTTATTTATTTGACAGAAATCACAAGTAGGCAGAGAGAGAGGAGGAAGCAGGCTCCCCACTGAGCAGGGAGCCCGATGTGGGGCTCGATCCCAGGACCCTGAGATCATGCCCTGAGCCGAAGGCAGAGGCTTTAACCCACTGAGCCACCCAGGCACCCCTGTAGTGTGGATATTTTAACAATAGTCTTCCAGTCCCTGAGCATGGAATAGCTTTCCATTTGTGTCATCTTCAGTTTCTTTGATCAGTGTTTTAGGGTTTTCAGAGTATAGGTCTTTGACATCCCTAGTTAAGTTTATTCCTAGGTATTTTTTTCTTTCTGATGCAATTATAAATGGAATTGTCTTAATTTTTTGTTCTGTTATTTTGTATGATCATACAAACACACAACCAATTTCCAGGTATTAACATTATATTCTGCAACTTCACTGAATTCATTTATTCTAATAGTTTTGTAGTTGGGGGGCTCTTTAGGGTTTTCATGTATACTATCATGTCATCTGCAGATAGTGACAGTTTAAATTCTTCTTTCCAAAATAGATGACTTTTATTTCTTATTCTTCTCTAATTGCTGTGGCTAGGAATTCCAGTACTATATTAAATAAAAGTGGTGAGAATGGACATCCTTGTCTTGTACCTAATCCTAGAAAAAAAGCTCTATTTTCACCTGTATGTATGTATGATGTAACCTGTGGATTTTTCATATATGGTCTTCACTATGTTGTGGTATGTTCCCCCTAAACCTACTTTGTTGAGAATTTTTATCATGAATTCATGTTCAATTTTGTCAAATATTTTTTCTGCATGTATTGAGATGATCATATGATCTTCATCCTTCATTTTATTAATATGGTATATCACACTGATTTACAAACACTGAACCATCCTTTTATCCCTGGAATAATTTCACTTCACCATGGGGAATAATCCTTTTAATGTATTGCTGAATGTAGTTTACTACATTTTTTGCACACTTTTCCACCTGTTTTCATCAGAGATATTGGATCTTGTTTTGGGGAGTTTTTTCAGTGGTGTCTTTGGTTTTGATATAAGAATAATGCTGGCTTTGTAGAATGTATTTGGAAGTTTTCCATCCTCTTCTACTTTATGAAATAGCTTCAAGAGAAGAGGTACTAATTATTATTTAACTGTTTGGTAGAAGTCCCTGAAAAAATATTTGATACAGGACGTTTATTTCTAGGTAGGTTTTTGGTTGTTTTGTTTTGTTTTTGTGGGGTTTTTTGTTTTTGTTTTTTGTTTGCTTTTTGGTTGTTTTTTTTTTTTTAAGATTTTATTTATTTATTTGTCAGAGCGAGCACAGGCAGAGGCAGAGGGAGAAGCAGGCTCCCTGCCGAGCAAGGAGCCCGATGCAGGACTCGATCCCAGGACACTGGGATCATGACCTGAGCCGAAGGCAGCCGCTTAACCAACTGAGCCACCTAGGCGTCCCTGCTTTTTGTTTTTTTTTTTTGTTTTGGTTTTTTCATTTTGTTTTGCTGATTCAATTTTGTTACTAATAATTAATTGGTCTGTTCAGATTTTCTATTTCTTACTTAGTTTGAAGATTGTATGTTTCTAGGAATCTCTCTCTAGATTGTCAAATGGGTTAGCATATAATTTTTCATAGTATTCTCATAATCCTTTTTATTTCTATTTTGTTGGTTATTCTCTTTCATTTCTGATTTTGGGGGGTATTTTCTCTTTTTTCTTGATGAGTCTGGTTAAAAAGGTTTTTTTTCCCTCATTTCAAAGAAACAGCCCTTGGTTTCATTGATTTTTCTTTCTTTTTAGTCTCTACATCCTTTATTTCTGTTCTATCTTTATTTATTCCTTCCTTCTACTGACCTTGGGCTTTGTTTCTTCTTCTTCTTGTTCCTTTAGGTGTAAGATTAGATTATTTGAGCTTTTTTCTTGAAATAGGCCTGTATCTATATATCTGCCTCTTAAAAGCTGTTCTTAAAACTCTGTTCCCCAAAATTTTTTGAATCATTTTGTATTCATTTTCACTTGTCTTTTTGTATTTTAAAAACTTTTTCCTTGGGGTGTCTGGGTGGCTCAGTGGGTTAAAGCCTCTGCCTTCAGGTCAGGTCATGATCCCAGAGTCCTGGGGTCAAGCCCCACCTCAGGCTCTCTGCTCATCGGGGAGCCTACTTCCCTTCCTCTCTCTCTGTGTGCCTCTCTGCCTACTTGTGATCTCTATCAAATAAATAAATAAAATCTTAAATTTTTTTCTTCCTTGACCAGTTGCTTATTATGTGGCACATTGTTTAGCCTCCATGTGTTCATGTTTTTCCAGTTTTGTTTTTTCTTGTGATTCCTAGCTCATAAAATTGTGGTCAGAAAAGATATGTGTGGTATGGTTTCAGTATTTTTAAATATCTTGATATTTGTTATTTGGCCTAACATGAAATGTGTTCTGGAGAACTTTCTGGAGAAAGTTCCATGTGCACTTGAAAAGAATGTGTATTGTTTTTTGGATGGAATGTTCTATATCTATTTGTTATGTCCAGTTGGTTTAATGTGTCATTCAGAGACACATCATGATTGATTTTCTGCATGGATGACCTATACGTTGATGTAAGTGGGGTACTAAAGTCCCCTCCTATTATCAAATTACCAGCAATTCCTCTCTTTTTGTCCATTAATAATTTGCTTAATGTGTTCAGGTGCTCAAATGTTGGGTGCATAGATACTTATTATTATATCCTCTAATTGGACTAATTCAATGTAATCTTCCTTTTTTTAAAGTCTGTTTTAAAGTCTATTTTGTCTGATATTATACAAAATTTTAAACTTTTATTTGCATGGTAAATGTTTTTCCATCACTTCATTTTCACTTGATAGATGTCTTTAGATCTGAGCTGAGCATCTTGTAAGCATTACATAGGTAAGTCTTGTTTTTTTATCCATTCTGCCAACCTATGTCTTTTGAGTATTTAGGCCATTTGCATTTAATTGTTGATAGGTATGTGCTTATTGCCATTTTGTTCATTGTTTTGTTTTTGTAGTTCTTCTCTATTCTTTTCTTCTTCTCTTGCTTTCTGTGTGATTGATGAGTCCCTCTAGTGTTACGTGTGTAATCTAACATGTGATCTATCAAAGAGAATGTTTCCTGTGCAGGTGAAAACAGTGTACTCTGTTCTTTTTGGATGGAATATCCCGTATGTGTTATGTCTATTTGGTCTAATAATTTGCTTGAAGACAGTGTTTCTTTATTGACTTCCTGCCTGGTTAATCTATCCATTGATGTAAGTGGGGTGTTAAAGTCCCCTCCTATTATTGTAGTACTATTAATATATCCCTTTATGTCTGTTAGTATTTGCTTTACATATTTACTGCTCCAATGTCAGATTTTTTTGGATTGATCCCTTTAATATTATGGCTTGTTTTAAAGTCTATTTTGTCTGATACTAAGTATTATTACCCCAGCTTTTGTTTCACTCCCATTTGGATGGTAAATGTTTTCCCATCCCTTTACTTTTAGCCTATGTGTTTGTCTGAAGTGAGTCTCTTGTAGATAGCATATAGATGGGTCTTGTTTTTTTCATGCATTCCACCATCCTATGTCTTTTGAGTGGAGCATTTAGCCCAACTACATTTAAAGTAATTATTGAGAGGTATGTACATTTTGTTGTCTTTCTGTTTCTGTGTTCCTTTCTTGTTTGTGATTGGTGAGTTTCTATAGTGTTATGTTTGGCTTTCTTTTTGTTTCTTTTTTGGATATCTAGTATAGGTTTTGAGTCTCTAGTTACCACAAGGTTCATATATAATATCCCAAGTAAATGGCAGCATATTCAAAGTTGCTCGTCATTTAATGTCAAACACATTCTTTGAAATCAACTTTTTTAAACTCCCTGCTCCAGGTTTTATTGTTTATGTTGTCATATTTTACATCTTTTATTCATAATTTTTCTTACCTCTAATTATGGCAATTTCTTTTCTTCCATTTCCTTTCTTGTAAGGCCAGTTTGGTTGTGATACACTCCTTTAATGTCTGTTTGTCTGAGAAATTATCTCTCCTTCAAAAATTAATGATAATCTTCCTTGGTAGAGTATTCTTAGTTGTAGGATTTTTCCTTTTAGCACTTTGAATGTATCAAACCACTCAATTCTGGTCTGCAAAGATTGTGCTGAAAAATCAGCTGATACCCTTAGGAAGGTTCCCCTGAATATAATGTTTTGCTTCTCTCTTGCCACTTATAAAATTCTTAACTTTTGGCATTTTAATTTTTATGTATTATGGCACGGGCCTCCTTGGGTTCATCTTGTTTGGAACTGTGGTGCTTCTTCAACCTGGATATCTATTTCCTTCCCTAACTAGGGAAGTTTTCAGTTATTATTTCTTCAAGTAAGTTTTCTGCCCTTTTCTCTTCCTTCTCCTCCTCCCCCCCCTTCCTTCTTCTTTGAGAACATTTATTTCATTTGATGTCATCCAAGAGATCCTTAACCTACTCTCATTTTTATTTGTTTTTTTACCTGTCCCACCCGCCCTCTTTTATTTCTCTACATGTAAAGCAGCATTTCACAAACCCTAAAGCAGAGGGATCATAAAATATTTTTATTTTTGCTGGTCAGCTTTGGTGATACCCAATACCCTCCCTTCCAGATTGCTGATCCATTCTTCTGCATCCTCTCTCTAATCTATTGTTGATCCCCTTTAGTGTATTTTTCATTTCAGTTATTGTATGCTTCAACTGTGATTTGTTCTTTTTTGTGTTTTTTCTGAAGATCTGAGTTCTTCTAGTCTCCAGCCCAATGAACATCTCCACAAATATTACTTTATTTTAAAAAAAATATTTTATGGGGCGCCTGGGTGGCTCAGTGGGTTAGAGCCTCTGCCTTCAGCTCGGGTCATGATCTCAGGGTCCTGGGATCAAGCCCTGCATTGGGCTCTCTGCTCTGCGGCAGCCTGCTTCCTCCTCTCTCTCTGCCTGCCTCTCTGCCTACTTGTGTCTCTGTGTGTCAAATAAATAAATCTTTAAAAAATATATATGTACATATATATTTTTTTAATTTATTTGAGAGAGGGACAGTGAGAGAGAGCATGAGACGAGGGAAGATCAGAGGGAGAAGCAGACTCCCCCTGGAGCTGGAAGCCTGATGCAGGACTTGATCCCGGGACTCCAGGATCATGACCTGAGCCAAAGGCAGTTACTTAACCAACTGAGCCACCCAGGAGCCCACAAATATTACTTTAAATTCTTTGTAAGACATATTGCTCATCTCCAATTCATTTAGTTCTTTTTCTAAGGTTTTATCATGTTCTTTCTTTTGGGGTATAATCAATCCTTTGTCACCCCATTGTGCTTGATAGTCTGAGTTAGGCAGAACAGCTCCTTCTCCTAAATTTGAACCATCTCATGTATGGTCATCTCCTGTGTAGACTGTGTGTGCTTGGTGACTCTGACTGCCTGGAGCTGTGGGTTGTATGGGCTGGGGGTGGTGGGGTACTCTATGCTGGGGCTGCCCTGGCAGGATGGCTGGGGCCAGGACACACACTGGGATGGTCCTGAGGCACCACCTAGAAGGTTCCCAGCAGGAAAGCCGATGCTGGTGTCCTGGGACCCTACATACAGTAGGTATCTTGGTAGGATAGCAGAAGCTGAGTGGGCGTAAACCAGAACTCTACACAGATGCCTTGGAAGACACTAGTGTTGAGGCGAGGTAGAGGCCAGGGGGGTTTGGGGTTCCCTGTGCTTGGGACACTCTGCTAGGACAGCTAAAGCTAAATCTGGTGCAAGTCAACATGGTTTCTGGGATCTTTATGCAAAACCTGCCCTGGGAGATGGCTGGAGTGGTTGCGAGCTGGCATGTCTCTGTGTGCTCAGAGCATGGGGTGCCCTGGCTGAGACCAATGCAGGCAGCAGTGTGGCGGGGGCACTTCTGGCAGGTTGTGGCCTGGCAGGGTGGCTGCAATCAGTAGACACAGGCTGGGGACTCCCAGGGTACTCCACACTGGGACACCCTACCAGGGCAGCTAGATCCAAGGCAGATGCCAGCCAGGAGTCTCCAAAGCTGTCTGCTGCCAGGAGTGCTCTAGCAAAGAAACTGAACCTGACTTGGTGAGGGCCTGGAGCGTTGCAGGGTCCAGTGCACCTGCATCACCCCAGTGCAAAGCCAGGGCTGCAGTGCACATTACCTAGGAGTGTCCTGGTCTGCACTGCCCTGTGACTGCCTTGGAGGGATAACTGGACTGGTGTGGGCCAGGAGCCTGAGGCATCAGGCTACAGGCTGGTTGAGGGACCTGAACCATTGACTGGTCGTGCTTTCTGTGTGGAAGGGGAACATAGGCCATGTCCCTCCCACCTGGGGAAAGTTCCAGCAGCTACCTCATCATTTGGTGGAGTTCTAGGGGTGGATCTCTTCTATGCTGCTTGTTCTTTCAAACCAGAGCTTTTTTCCCTTCTTCTTCTTCTGTTCCTCAGTGCAACCAGGGCTGGTGTGGGCTAGGGATCCCCCGTGTTCTCTGAGGCAGCATGCTGGTTAGGGTGCTCAAGCTCTATTCCTGTTCATGTTTTTAAGCTGGAGGGGGAAGTGCAAACCACGTCCACCAGTCCCTCCCACCTGTAGAGTTTTCCAGCATTCCCCCAGCCCCCACCACCATTTGGTGGAGTTTTTTTTTTTTTAATGTTTTATTTATTTATTTGTTAGAGAGAAAGAGAGTGAGCACAGGCAGACAGAGAGGCAGGCAGAGACAGGGGAGGGAAGCAGGCTCCCTGCCAAGCAAGGAGCCCCATGTGGGACTCGATCCCAGGACGCTGGGATCATGACCTGAGCTGAAGGCAGCCGCTTAACCAACTGAGCCACCCAGGCATCCCTGGTGGAGTTTTAAATGGTGGCTTTTTTTTCTGTGCCCCAGTGCATCCAGGGCTGGTGTGAGCTAGGGGACCTGGCATGAAGTGGCCGGCCAGCTATGGCGTCCAGACCCAAATCCTATCTGCACTTTCAAGGTGGAGGGAGGAGTGTAAACCATGTCACCCTCCAGTCCCTCTGACCACCCCACCAACAACTGTTCCAGAGGCTTTTCTGCCATTTGGCAGAGTTCTGGGGCTGGCTCTTTTATAAACTAGTTGCTCTTTTAAACTGTTGCTTTTTCCCTGTGTCCAAGGATAGACAAATTTGTTCACTCCCTCAGTTCTGTCCCTCCCCACTGCAGTTCACATCGATGGGGCTGGGGGTTCCATACATTACCAGGTATCCATCTCTCTTGCTGTTCTCTTTTGCCATCCTATACTTCATTGTGTAGAAGCTGTTCAGTCAGCCCTCAGTTCTTTAGGTATAATTTGATATGTTCTGTGGAGGAGGGGAAATCAAGGTCTTACCTCAGCATCTTGGACCAGAACCCTCCTCTTCAATTTTGAAAGATAAACTTGCCAGGTGGTATATGTTGATTGTATGTTTTTTCCCTTCAGCACTTTAAATACATTGTTCCATTCCCTTTGGCCCAAAAAGTATCTCGGGGGTGGGGGGAGAGAAAGCAGCGATAATCTAATCTTAGAGGAGTTTCCTTATGTATGAGTTGCTTTTCTCTTGCTGTTTTTAAGGTTCTCTTTAATTTTTGATGTTTTAATTATGTGTCCTGGTGTGGATCTCTTTGCATTCATCTTAAAACTATTTATGCTTTCTGGACTTGGTGTTTCATTTGCCAGGTTAGGCAAGTTTTCAGCTATTATTTCTTGAAATAAGGTTTCTGCCCTTTCTTCTTCTGGGACCCTTATAATGTGAATGTTAGTATATCTGATATTGCCCCACAGGTCCCTTAAACTATCCTTTTTTATTTTTTTAAATATTTTATTTATTTTACAGAGAGAGTGAGCACAGGCAGAGAGAGTGGCAGGCAGAGGCAGAGGGAGAAGCAGGCTCCCTGCTGAGCAAGGAACCCGATGTGGGACTCGATCCCAGGACGCCGGGACCATGACCTGAGCTGAAGGCAGCGGCCCAACCGACTGAGCCACTCAGGTGTCCCTATCCTCATTTTTTTTTTTTTAAGATTTTATTTATTTATTTGATAGACAGAGATCACACAAGCAGGCAGAGAGGCAGGCAGAGAAGGGAGGGGAGAAGCAGGCTCCCTGACGAGCAGAGAGCCCGATGTGGGACTCGATCCCAGGACGCTGGGATCATGACCCGAGCCGAAGGCAGTGGCTTAACCCACTGAGCCACCCAGGCGTCCCCCTATCCTCATTTTTTAAAAAAGATTATTTATTTGACAGAGATCTCAAATAGGCAGAGAGGTAGGCAGAAAGAAAAGGGGAAGCAGGCTCCCCACTGAGCAGAGAGCCCAATGCAGGGCTCAATCCCAGGACCCTGGGACCATGACCTGAGCCGAAGGCAGAGATTTTTTTTTTTAAAGATTTTATTTATTTATTTGACAGATATCACAAGTAGGCAGAGAGGCAGGCAGAGAGAGAGAGAGG
>ML100323.1:0-28166 GCA_003697995.1 Taxidea taxus jeffersonii | reverse complement strand
TTATTTATTTATTTGACAGATATCACAAGTAGGCAGAGAGGCAGGCAGAGAGAGAGAGAGAGGGAAGCAGGCTCCCTGCTGAGCAGAGATCCCGATGTGGGACTCGATCCCAGGACCCTGAGATCATGACCTGAGCTGAAGGCAGCGGCTTAACCGACTGAGCCACCCAGGCACCCCCAAAGGCAGAGATTTTTAACCCATTAAGCCACCCAGGCGCCCCTAAACTATCCTCATTTTTTAAAATTTTTTTTCTTTTTACTGTTTAGTTTACAAGATTTCACCTATACTGTCTTCCAGATTGCTGATCTATTCTTCTGTATTATCTGCTGTTTATTCCCTATATTTTTCGTTTGTTCTGCAGCACTGATTAGTACTTCCTTATATTTTCTATCTCTTGAGGTTCTCACTGTGTTCAATCTTTATGACTATTACTTTGAACTCCTTATTAGGTTGACTGCTTATCTCCATTATATTCAACTAATTTTTTTTTAAGACTATTTATTTGACAGAGAGAGATCACAAGTAGGCAGAGAGGGAAGAGGAAGCAGTCTCCCTGCTGAGCAGAGAGCCCAATTCGGGGCTCAATCCCAAGACCCTGAGACCATGACCTGAGCCGAAGGCAGAGGCTTAACTGCTGAGCCACCCAGGTGCCCCTCATTCAGCTATTTTTATGAGGTTTTGTCTTATTCATTTGAAACATATTTTTCGGTCTCTTCATTTAGCCTCTGTTTCTAGGTATTAGGTAGTTCAGCTACATCTCCCTGACTTGAAGGAATGGCCTTACATAGAGATACTCTGTGAAGCCCTGAAGTGTTATCCTCCCTGGCCAATCATACATGGCCACATGTATGATTTATGTGCTCTTTGGTGTTTTTCTATTTGTTTCCAGGTCAAGTGAGTCTGTGTAAGCCTTTTAAGAGCAAGTTTTCTTTTATCTACATTTCTATAGTTTTCCTGGACATATTCCCTGTCGGTTTTCAAAGTGAGGTGTTCTGGGAGCTTAGCTCTCCTGAATTTCTTGTTCCTCTGATAAAAATTTTATACCTTTGAGATACCTCTCAACCATGGAACACCATACCTGTGGTTTTTCCTTAGCAAGATCATATCTGTGTTTATTCTGTGTTTATTCTACCCACCTCAGTTCATCCAGTTTCTAGTTCAGAAGGAGTTATTCCCATGTGTAGTCGTAGATTTGTTGTGTTCATTGGAGGAAATAAGCTCAGGACCTTCCTATGCTGCCACCTTGAACCATCCTTTTACATTTGAGTCATTGGTCAATTTCAAGTCAATTTTTATATATGGAGTCAGTCAAGGGTCCATTTTAATTCTTTTACTTAGCTTAGCCAGTAGTCCCAGCACACAGCATTTCTTAAAGAGACTATTTGTACCCCCCAATGAATGGTCTTGGTATCATCATCAAAAATCAATAGAATATAGATGTTTGGGTTTATTTCTAGACTCTCAACTCTATTTCACTGGTCCCTATGTCTCTCCTTACATTAGTAAGTTTTGATTACTACAGCTTGGAAGTAAATACTGAAATTGCAAAGTGAATCTTTCAGCTTTGATTTTCCTTTTCAATATTTTTTGGCTATTTGGGGGTTGTGAAATTCCATATGATTTTGAAGATCAGCTTTTCTAATTTGCAAAGGAAGACTGTGAATTTTAATAGGAATTGCATTGAATCGGTACATTACTTTGGGGAATGTTGCTATTTTACCAGTTTTTTTTAAGATTTTATTTATTTATTTGACACAGAGAGAGAGATCACAAGTAGGCAGAGAGGCAGGCAGAGAGAGAGGGGGAAGCAGGCCCCCTGCTGAGCAGAGAGCCCGGTGCAGGGCTCGATCCCAGGACCCTGAGACCACGACCCGAGCCGAAGGCAGCAGCTTAATCCACTGAGCCACCCAGGTGCCCCTACCAGTTTTTATAAACTGAATTTTGTCCCCAAAATTCATATGTTGAAGCCTTAACTCATCGTGTGACTATATTTGGAGATGAGGCCTGTAAGGAATCACTTAGTTAAATGAAGGCATAAAGATGGGGCCCTAATCCAATTGGAATATTGTTCTTTAAAAAAAGAGAAAGAGATACCAAGAAAGCACACATCCAGAGAAAAGGCCATGTGAGGATACTGTAATAAAGTGGCCATCTGCAGGTCAAGGAGAAAGACCTCAGGAAAAATCTGCCAACACTCTGATCTTGGATATTCAGCCTCTAGCACTGAGAGAAATGAATTTCTGTTTTTTAAGCCAACCAATCTGTGGTATTTTTCTATGGTAGCCCTAGCACTCTATTACAATGTCTTCCAATCCATGAAAATGAAATGTGTTTACATTTAATTATGATTTTGATTTTATTTAACAATATTTTGAAGTTTTCATTTCCTTAGTTGAATTCATTTCTAGGTTATTCTTTTGAATGCTATTATAAATAGAATCATAGTCTTACTTTCCTTTGGGGATTTTGTTAATTGTTGGTGAATATAAACACAGTTGATTTTTTTTTAAGATTTATTTATTTATTAGTTAGCGCACACGCACAGGCAGAGAGAGGCAGGCAGAGGGAGAAGCAGGCGCCCTGCCGGGCAAGGAACCCGATGTGGGACTCGATCCCAGGACGCTGGGATCATGACCTGAGCCGAAGGCAGCCGCTTAACCAACTGAGCCACCCAGGTGTCCCAACACAGTTGATTTTTATGTGCTGATCCTGTACCCTATAATTTTGCTCAATTTGTTAGCTCTAATAGCTAGTTTTTTGGCGTGGCTATCTTAGGCTGTCATCTACAAACAATTTTCCATCATCCTTTCTAGTTGGGATGCTTTTAATTAGTTAATTAATTTTTTTATTGAATATTTCTGGCTACAACTCTACCAAATGGAATATCAGTGGTAAAAGTGGACATTCTTGTTTTGATCCTGATGTTATCAAGATTTCAGTCTTTTACTACTGGGGATGATATTAGCTGTGGGTTTTGCATAAATGCCCTTTATCATGTTAAGGAAATTCCCTTCTTTTCCTAGTTTGCTGAGTATTGTTATCCTGAAAAGGTGCTGACTTTTTTCAAATGCTTCATCTACATCAATTGAGAGGATGATGTGGGGTTTTACACCTCTTTGTTCTATTAATGTAGTGTGTTATGTAGGTTTATTTTCATAAATTGAACCACTTTGCATTCCTGGCATAAATCCCACTTGATCATGCAGTATAATCCCTTTAATGTACTACTGGATATGATTTGTTAATGTTTTATTCAGGATCTTTTTATCTATGGCCACGAGAGATATTCATCTGTAGTTTTAATTTGTAGTGGTATTTTTGTCTAGCTTTGGTATCAAGGATAAAGCTGGTCTCACAGAAGTTTAGGAACCATACCCTTCTCTTTTTGGAAGAGTTTGAGTAGGCATGGTGTTACATTCCTTTAAATTCACTGATGTCATCTAGTTCTTGACTTTTCTTTTTTGGAGATCTTGAGGTACTGATTCAAACTTTTACTATAGGCCACTTTACAGTTTTCTATTTCTTTGAGTTAATTTTGGTAATTTCTGTGTATGTAGAGGTTTATACATTAATTTACATTATTTAATTGGAGGTACAATTGTTTTTCACCTAAAATCCTTTAAAATCTTTGTAGGAATGGTAATTTCTCACTTTCATTTCCAATTTTAATTATTTGCATTTTCTCTTTCTTCCTAAACAGTCTGTCACTTTTATTAATCATTTCAAAGAACCAACTTTTGGTTTCATTGATTCTCTTTATTTTTTTATTCTGTATATTGTTTATCTCTGTTTTAGTCTATTTTCTTCCTCCAGCTGTGGATTTAGCTTACATCTTAATGAATTAGAAAATGAGGACCAAATTAGGTTGACATTTTCTTAAGTAGACATTTACAGCTGTAAATTTCCTTCTGAGCTTTGTTTTTATTGCCTCATAAATTTCAGCATATATTGTTTTTATTATACTTCATCTCAAAGTACTTTTTAAAATTTTTCAGTGTTCTTGTTTATGCACCACACCCAGTGCTCCATGCAATATGTGCCCTCATTAATATCCACCACCAGGTTCACCTAACCCCTCTCCAAAACCTTCAGTTTGTTTCTTAGAGTCCACAGTCTCTCACGGTTTGTCTCCCCTCTGATTTCCCCCAATTCACGTTTCCTTTTCTTCTCCTAATGTCTTCCGTGTTACTTCACTCAGCATAATCTCCTCCAAAGTACTTTCTAATTTACACGGTGATTTGACTACCAGTTAAGAGTATGGTGTTTAATAATTATTATATATTATAATAATAATGGAGTTAATATTTGTGAAATCTATAGTTTTCTATTATTGATGCCAAGCCTCATTCTGTTGGTCAGAGAAGATACTTTGTAGTCTTTTGTTTTATTTTTTTTAAGATTTACGTATTAATTAGAGAGAGAGAGGGAGAAGCAGGCTCCCTGCCGAGCAAGGAGCCCAATGTGGGACTCGATCCCAGGATGCTGGGATCATGACCTGAGCCGAAGGCAGCCACTTAACCGAGCCACCCAGACATCCTAGTCTTTTATTTTTTATTTTTTTTATTTTTTAAAGATTTTATTTATTTGAAAGACAGAGATCACAAGTAGGCAGAGAAACAGGCAGAGGGAGAGGAAGGGAGGCAGGCTCCCTGCTGAGCAGAGAGCCCAATGCAGGGCTCGATCCCAGGACCCTGGGATCATGACCCGAGCCGAAGGCAGAGGCTTTAACCCACTGAGCCACCCAGGCGCCCCCAGTCTTTTGTTTTAAATAAGAATTGCTTTATGGCCTAACACTCAGGCTATACTGGAGAATGTTCATGAGAACATTACTGACATACTGAGAAGAATGTGTATCTGCTGTTGTTGGGTGGAGTGTCCAATGTACTGGTTAGAGCTATTTGGGCTTTAATATTATTCAAGTCCTCCAGTTACTTATTGATCTTCTGTCTATATGTTTTATCCACTATTTAAAGTGAGATATTTATATCTCCAACTTATTGTCATGGAACTATTTTTCCCTTCAATTCTGTCCACATTTACTTCATATATTTTGAGTGTCTGGTGCTTATATCTTTATCTTCTTGATGAATTGATCCTTTCATTATTATATAATTTTCTCTTTGTCTCTTGTAACAATTTAAACCTAAAATACATTTTGTATACTAATATAGCTACCCCAGATCTCTTCTGGTTGCTATTGGCATGGAATATCTTTTTCCATAATTTGACGTTGTATCTACTAGAGTCTTTGGGTCTAAAATGAGTCTCTGGCATACAGTATATAGTTACATTGTTTCTTTTGTTTAATTCCTTAGTTCATTTACAGTTAAAATGATTACTGATAATTCAGGACTCATTCTGCTGTTTTACTATTTTCCATACATGATAGAATACCTTCTTTTCCTAATGTGCATTTTTACTCCCCTTTCTTTTTAGTATATTCTTTAGGAGGTTACTGTGGGGATTACAGTTAACATTCTAACTTTATGCCAATCTACTTTGAATTAATGCCAAATTAGTTCAGTAACACATTACCTCTGCTCCTGTCCAACTCAGTCCCAAATTTTTGTTTTAATTTCACAAACCACATCTTTATATATCACGTGCCCCTTGACATAGATTGAGAAGACAATCATGTAGCAAACAAAAAGAGATAAACCAGAAATAATAATACTAGCTTTCATACATACACCTATGCAGTTACCTTTGTTGGTAATCTTTATTTCTTTGTATGACTGAGTTACGGTCTCGTGTCCTTTTATTTCAGCCTTTAGAACTCCTTTCAGTATTTCTTGCAGGGCAAGTCTAGTAGACAAAAATTCTCTTGCTCATTATCTGGAACTATATTAATTTTTCCTTCATTTTCAAAGAGCAGTTTGCCAATACACACTTAGTTGGAAGGACTTCCCCCCTCCCAACCTAGCACTTTAATTTTTCATCCCATTGTCTTCTGGCCCACATGATTTCTCATGAGAAATCAGCTGTTAATTTTACTGATGGCCCCTTATCTGCTCTCCTCTTGCTGCTTTCAAGATATTCTTTTAGCATTTTCATTTTACTCAGTGTGGACCTTGGAGATTATCTTCCTTGAAGTTCACTGAGAAGTTCATTCTTGGATGTGTAGTTTCAGATCTTTCATGAAATTTGGGATACTCACTATAATCACGTATATGGATGACAGTAAATGCCAGCAGCTGATGCATTTGACACCACCACCTCTATATGACCCTAGGTTGGCTCTGTTTTTTTATAATATGGTGGTTGGATTCCAACATGGAACATCCCAAAATTGAGCATTCCAAGACAACTGGACTAAAGCTACAGGATTCTTATAACCTAGCTTCAGAACCTTACTTCTGCCATATTCTATTGGTCAACCAAACCATTAAGAACATCTCAGATTCAGGAGGCAAGGAATTAGATAAAGGACTCTGGGCTTTTTTTAACCCATCAATAGATATCTTGTTGATTCCAGGAAAGTCATTTCCACAGCAAGCAAATGACAGAAGAAATGTCAAGGGTAGGTCTCCCATCTCCTGTGTGGGAAGGGAAGGATTTGGGAGTGTCCTACACCTGTACTAGTGGGAGGAAAACCCCTGCATTAAAGACAGAGATACAGGGAAGTCAGGGGTGAAAAAGGAAAGAAATCCCGCTTCCCCAGGATAAGAGAAAAAAGCGCTACTTCAGCGATGCTTCTTGGAATGTGTAGGGAGAAGGAAGAATAATGATGGCCTCCAAGAATTCAGAATATTTGAGCCCCTTCTGTGACTAAAACCTCCATCATCATCACCTTCCGGGTACCCTATAAGCACCCATGTGTTAAAGTCTCAGGGGAGAGAACACTGTCTGCCACTTTTTAGGTAAATGAGTCTGAGAATATTCCAGATGAGGCACTTGAGGCTGCATGTAATCTGAAATACACACAACCACATTATTAAATATAACTAAGTAATCTTCTCATCCAGTCAAATGATTTTACTCTGAAGAATATCTAACTCACTTTTCACCAGGAATCCCCACTTACTCCCTATACCCGATAACTGTGCATCACGTTTTTAATAATAACTGACCAATTCTTGGGTACACTTAGCTTAGATCTTTTTCCAATTTAATTCTCACAGCAAGCCCACTTTACAGGTAAGGAAAATGAGACTGAGAGAGATCATTTCTTTCCAAGGACATGGAGAAAATGGCACAGCTAGGAATAAATTTCATATCTAATGCCACAGTGTTTTCCTTTTACAGTGTTTTATCCTTAAGACTCAATAAAATTCATATTTGTTATAAGGATAGTCTATATGATTAATTCAGCAATTATGTAATAATTATCCCTGGTTAAGAATATACCTTCTGTTGCTGGTATAGACAGGGACTTAAATATATTAAATATATTTAATTCATGAAAGTCCAGTCCAAGATTGTGATGTTAGAAGACACTGAACTCACCTCCTCCACAGATAGAGATCTGGTCTATCTATTTATACATCACTTCCTCCTGAAGAAGAACTGAAGGATGACTGAACAGCTTCTGCAAAACAAAAGAGAACAGCAAGACAGATTGAAACATGGTAATGGAGGGAACCCCCACCCACAATGAAGTAAACTGCAGTGGAAAAGGACAGTACAGAAGGACCAGAAGCAGATTCATCTGTCCTGGGGCAGAGGTAAAAAGCCATGGCTTAAAAGAGCAACTACTATATAAAAGATCCAACCCGGGACGCCTGAGTGGCTCAGTTGGTTAAGCAGCTGCCTTCGGCTCAGGTCATGATCCCAGCGTCCTGGGATCGAGTCCCACATCGGGCTCCTTGCTCGGCAGGGAGCCTGCTCCTCCCTCTGCCTCTGCCTGCCTCTCTGTCTGCCTGTGCTCTCTCTCTCTCTAATAAATAAATGAAATCTTAAAAAAAAAAATTAAAAAAAAAAAAGATCCAACCCTAGGGGTGCCTGGGTGGTGCAGTGGTTTAAGCATCTGACTTTTGATTTTTGGCTCAGGTCATGATCTCAGGGTCATGAGATGGGGCCCTATATTGGGCTCTGTGCTCAGTGGGGAGTCTGCTTGAGATTCTCTCCCTCCATCCCTCCCCCCAGCTCACACACTCACTCACTCTAAAATAAATGAATAAATCTTTTAAAAAATCCAACCCTGGAACTCTCTCCAGTTTGGCCCATGATTTACACAACCCCTCCACCTTGAGAGTGTAGCTATAGCAGGGTCCAGATCCCATAGCTGGCCTGTTGCCTCAGAAAGGCACATGTTCCTAGCCTACACCAGCCCCAGACGCTTGGGCATAGAAAGAAAGCCAAAATTTTAAAAAGCAACTAACAGGTCAAAAAGCCAGCCCTAGGGGCACCTGGGTGGCTCAGTGGGTTAAGCCTCTGCCTTCAGCTCAGGTCGTGATCTCAGGGTCCTGGGATCGAGCCCCGCATTGGGCTCTCTGCTCAGCAGGGAGCCTGCTTCCCTCCCTCTCCACCTACTTGTGATCTCTCTCTCTGTCAAATAAATAAATAAAATCTTAAAAAAAAAAAAAAGCCAGCCCTAGAACTCTGCCAAATGCTGGGAAAGCTGCTGGAACTCTCTCTAGGTTAAGAGAGCTGGTGAGAAACATGGTTTATGCTTCCCCTACAACCTGATATCAGTGTGAGCAGGATCCAGTGCCCTAACTGGTCTGCCACTTCACTGAGCTCCAGGCCTCTAGCCCACAACAGCCCCAGGTATCCCACCAAGGCAGACACAGGGCGGCGGTGCACACCAGGACACTCCTGGTCAGTGCTCATTCCAGCTCCAGCCATTGCATCAGGGTGACATAGGCAAAGCACCTTGGAACAGTTTAGGCCCACACCACTTCAGATTTAGATGGCTTGCTAGGGCACCTGCAACACAGAATACTCCAGGACCTCCCTATTAATGCCTACTTCAGCCCTGCCTCACTGCCAAAGGACTTCGTGCCTGGAGAGCACAAGACAGCCCTACCTTTCATGGAGTATCCCAGGAACCAATGGCCTGTGCTAGCTTTGGTTTCACCCACTTCACCAGGGCACATGCTGCAGTGAGCACCCAGGGACACCCCAGCTGGCACCCACCTCAGCTGTTCTGCTAGGTCACCCTCAGTGTAGAGAACCCTGGGACATTCCCAAATGGCATCCCCCTCAGCTTCAGCTCTCCTCCCACAGCAGACTGAATAGAGAGCCCAGAGACCACACTGGCCAATAGCCTTCTCTGCTCCATCCATCCTGCATGGGCACTATCTATACAGAACAGGAAAACCCAGGCTTATACTCACTTCAGCTTCAGTTGTCCTGCCAGGGTGTCCTCTGCATGTAGAACCCAAGGACCACTCCACTTTACATCCATGTCAGCCTTTGCTGTTCTGCCAGGGTGCCTTCTGCACGGAGAGCCAAAATTGTGTGCCCACTTCAGCTTCTGCTATCCTATGAAGGTACCTTCTGTGTGTAGGGTCCCAGGACACCTCCCCTTGTACTTCCATCAGCATCAGCTTTCCTGCTGGGAACCTTCTAGGTGGAGTGCCTCAGGACCATCCCAGTGTGTGTCCACTTTGGCCCCAGCCATTCTGCCAGGGCAGCCCCAGCACAGAGTACCCCACCCCCACCAGCCCATACAACCCACAGCTCCAGCCAGCCAGTGAAAGTCACCAAGCGCACACAATCTACACAGGGGATGACTATACACAAGACCAGTGAATTCTACCAAACAAGAGTTAATATGTTTTCTCTTCAAACCATTCCCAAAAATAGAAGAGAAAGGGAAGTGTCCAATTCATTTACAATGCCAACAATATTCTGGTACCAAAACTGGACAAAGAACCACCCCCAAAAATAAAATTACAGGCCAGTATTCCTGATGAACATAGGTACAAAAATACTCAACAAAATATCATCAAACTCTATTCAATATATTTAAAAGAGCTTTCCACAATGAAGTGGGATTTATTTATGAATTAAAAAATGGTTCAATCTTTGCAAAATATACATTTATACCACATTAAGAAAATGAAGGATAAAAATTATGATCATCTCAAGAGATGCAGAAAAAGGATTTGACAAAACAACACGCATTCATGATCAAAACAAAGTGGGTACAGAGGGAACATACCTTGACATAATGAAGGCCATATGTAAAAAAAAAAAAAAAAACCCACAGCTGACATCACACATAATGGTGAAAAACTGAAAGCTTTTCCTCTAGGATCAGGAACAAGCCAAGAACGTTTATTCTCACCACTTTTATTTAACACAGTACTGGAATTCCTAGTCAAAGCAATCAGGCAAGAAAAAGAAATAGAAGACATCAGTATCAGAAAGAAGTTAAACTGTCTCTATCTGCAGGTGACACGATACGTAGAATACCCTAAAGATTCCACCAAAAAACCACTAGAATAAATGAATAGTAAAGTTGCAGGATAAGAAATTAATACCCAGAAACTCAACAGGAGATTAAACAGAAGAGGAGCAATCCAGGAACAGAAAATTGACCTTATTCTGAAAGGTAGGATGTGTGGAGAAATGAATCCAAGGGACAGGAAGACCGTAGGGGGCGGGGTGGAGGGTCTACCTCCCAGCAAGTGGTGGAGCAGTGGAGCACAAAATCAGAACTTTTAGAAGTCTGCTCCACTGAAGGACGTTGCTCCAGAGGCTAAGCAGGGGAGGTGGGGAGGTTGGAGCCCTCGTCAGGACAGTATGGTCTCAGGTCCTGTGGGGTCACAGAAAGATCTGGGGTGTCTGAGTGTGGCAGAGCTCCCAGGTACCAGAGCAGGGAAGCCGGCTCTCAGCTTGGGGTTACCTTAAACTGTAATCCACACCACAGCTGGGACACTACTCTTTGAACAGGGACCCCACAAATGGCAGATCTGGGGAGACTCACCTTCCTCCCCCTGAGGAGCAGCGTGGCAGGAATCTGCTGGGTTTGGAGACGCCAAATGGGGCTGTATGCCAGAGACAGAAACACTTAGTCACAGGCCAGGTGAACTCGGAGCTTGGCTGGAGGCCAGGGAGACTAGAGGGATTGACTACTTTTCTCTGAAGGACCACTGAGGAGTAGGGCCCGAGCTCTTGGCTCCTCCGGGGCGGAGATTGGGAGGCCGCCATTTTCATTCCCATCCTCCAGAGCTCTACAGGAAGCATTCAGGGAACAAAAGCCCTGAGAACAAACCTGAGCAGATGTCTTAGCCTGGCCCCCGGCAAGGGTGGTGCAATTCCACCTTGGGCAAAGACATATGAGAATCACTGCAACAGGCCCTCCACCAGAACATCAACAAGAACATCCAGCCAAGACCAAGCTCACTGGTCAAGGAGAGCAGCTGAACACCAGAGCTAGGGGAAAGCAACGCATGGGATTCATTGCTTTCTCCCCATGATCCTTTAGTTTTCCAAAATTACTTTTTAGTTTTATTTTTCTTATTCTAATGTTTTTTTTTAACTTTTCCTCTATTTTTTTAAACTAGTTTATGTTAACAACATATTTATAAAAAATTTTTAAACCATTATAATATTTTATCCTTCATTGTATTTAAACTTATTTTTTGTATACATATAGGGTTTTGTTTTTTTTCTAAAAAATTTTGGGATACAATTTCTTCTAATAGATCAAAATATACCCTAAATCTAGCATAGGGCTTTATATTAGTCTCTAGCCTGAGCACATTCTCTCTTTTTTCTTTTTCCAAAAAATTTATCAATTTAAAATTTTTTTTTAATTTTCAATTTTACAGTCATATTCCATCCATTCATCATGTTTACTCCTTATTTTTGTATACATATAATTTGTGTTTTTTTTAAATTTTAGGAGGTAGTTTCTTCTAAGAGACCAAAAGTGGGTGGCTCTCTTCTATTCTGTTCTATTCACCAGTCTAATTATATATATATATACATATATATAAATAATATATATGTAAATAAATATATGAAATTACATATATATTATGTAAATCTTTATATATTATATAGATATATGAACATATATACATAATGTATATATTCTTTTTACCCCTTTTCTTCTCCACCCGGTATGGGGTCTCTTCTGATTTGGTTAGTATACATTTTTCTGGGGTCTTTGCCACCCTTTTAGTATTTTATTCTCTCATTCATATATCTTATCTGGATAAAATGACAAGGCAGAAAAACTCACCACAAAAAAAAAGAACAAGAGGCAGTACTGACAGCTAGGGACCTAAGCAATATATTGGTAATATGTCAGATCTAGAGTTCAGAATGACAATTATCAAGGTGCTAGCTGGGCTCAAAACAGGCATGGAAGATATTAGAGAAACCCTGCCTGGAGAAATGGAATCCCCTTTCTAGAGAAATAAAAGAACTAAAAATCTAACCAAGTTGAAATTTAAAAAAGCTATTAATGAGGTGCAATAAAAAATGGAGGCTCTGTTAGGATAAATGAGGCAGAAGAGAGAATTAGTGATATAGAAGACCAAATGATGGAGAATAAAGAAGCTGAGCAAAAGAGAGACAACTACTGGACCAGGAGGGGAGAATTCAAGAGCTAAGTGATATCATAAGACGAAACAATATTAGAATAATTGGAATTCCAGAAGAAGAAGAAAGAGGGGCAGAAGGTATATTGGAGCAAATTATAGTAGAGAATTTCCCTAATATGGCAAAGGGAACAAGCATCAAAATCAGGAGACACAGTGAACCCCCCCCCATCAAAATTAATAAAAATAGGTGCACACCACATTATCTAATAGTAATAAGATGCAGTGGCAAAGATAAAATCCTGAAAGCAGCTTGGGACAAGAAGTCTATAACATACAATGGTAGAAATATTAGATTGGCAGCAGATTTCTCCACAGAGACCTGGCAGGCCAGAAAGAACTGGCATGACATATTCAGAACACAAAATAAGAGAAATATTCAGCCAAGAATACTATATCCAGCTAGGCTATCATTGAAAATAGAAGGAGAGATAAAAAGCTTCCAGAACAAACAAAAACTAAAAGAATTTGCAAACACCAAACCAACCCTACAGGCAATATTGAAAGGGGTCCTCTAAGCTAAGAGAGCCTAAAAGAAGTAGACCAGAAAGGAACAAAGACAATATACCATAACAGTCACCTTACAGGCAATACAATGGTACTAAATTTTTATCTTTCAATAGTTACCCTGGATGTAAATGGGCTAAATGCCCCGATCAAAAGACATAGGTATCAGAATGGATAAAAAAAAAAAAAAAAAAAAAAAAAAAAAAACCAAAACCCATGAATATGCTGTCTGCAAGAAACTCATTTTAGATCCAAAGACACCTCCAGATTTAAAGTGAGGGGGTGGGAAACAATTTACCATGCTAATGGATGTCAAAAGAAAGCTGGGGTGGCAATCCTTAAATCAGATAAATTAGATTTTAAGCCAAAGAGTCTAATAAGAAATGAGGAAGGACACTATATAATACTAAAAGGGTCTGTCCAACAAGATCTAACAATTTTATTTTTTTTAATATTTTATTTATTTATTTGACAGAGAGATCACAAGTAGGCAGAGAGAGAGGAGCCTGCTGAGCAGAGAGCCCGATGAAGGACTCGATCCCAGGACCCTGAGATCACGACCTGAGCCAAAGGCAGAGGCTTTAACCCACTGAGCCACCCAGGTGCCCAAGATCTAACAATTTTAAATATCTATGCCCCTAACATGGGAGCAGCCAACTATATAAACCAATCAATAACAAAATCAAATAAATACACTGGCAATAATACAATGATAGTAGGGGACTTTAACACATACCTCATTGAAATGGACAGATCATCCAAGCAAAAGATCAACAAGGATATAAAGGCCTTAAATGACACACTGAACCAGATAGACATCACAGTTATATTTAGAACATTCCATCCCAAAAAACAGAATACACATTGTTCTCTAGTACACATGGAACATTCTCCAGAATAGATCACATCCTGGGTCACAAATCAGGTCTCAACCAGTAACAAAACACTGGGATCATTCCCTGCATATTTTCAGACCACAGTGCTCTAAAGCTAGAACTCAATCACAAGAGGAAAGTTGGAAAGAACTCAAATACATGGAGGCTAAAGAACATCCTACTAAAGAATGAATGGGTCAACCAGGAAATTAAAGAAGAAATGAAAAAACCTCATGGAAACAAATGAAAATGAAAACACAACTGTTCAAAATCTTTGGGACAAAGCAAAGGCAGTCCTGAGAGGAAAGTATTTAGCAATACAAGCCTTTTTCAAGAACAAGAAAGCTCTCAAGTACACAACCTAACCCTACATGTAAAGGAGCTGGAGAAAGAAGGAAGCCTAAAATCAGCAGGAGAAGAGAAATAATAAAGATCAGAGCAGAAATCAATGAAATAGAAACCAAAAGAACAGCAGAACAAATCAACAAAAGTAAGATCTGGTTCTTTGAAAGAATTAGTAAGATTGATAAACCCCTGGCCAGACTTATCAAAAAGAAAAGAGAAAAGACCCAAATAAATACAATCATGAATGAAAGAGGAGAGATCACAACCAACACCAAAGAAATACAAACAACTGTAAGAACATATTATGAGCAACTTTATACCAGCAAATTTGACAATCTGGAAAAAATGGATGCATGCCTAGAGATGTATAAACTACCAAAACTGAACCAGGAAGAAATAGAAAACCCGAACAGACCCCTAACCAGTAAGGAGATTGAAGCAGTCATCAAAAATCTCCCAACAAACAAAGAGTCCAGGGCCAGATGGCTTCCCAGGGGAATTTTACCAAACATTTAAAGAAGAATTAATACCTATTCTTAAATGCTTCCAAAAAATAGAAATGGAAGGGAAACTTCCCAACTTATTTTATGAGGCCAGCATTACCTTGATCCCAAAACCAGACAAAGACCCCATCAAAAAGGAGAATTAAAATATCAATATCCTTGATTAACAGAGATGCAAAAATGCTCACCAAAATACTAGCCAATAGGATCCAACAGGACATTAAAAGGACAATCATGTGAATTTATTCCTGGGCTGCAAGGCTGCTTCAACATCCATAAGTCAATCAATGTGATACAATACATTAATAAAAGAAAGAGCAAGAACCATATGATACTCTCAAGAGATGCTGAAAAAGCATTTGACAAAATATAGCATTCTTTCTTGATCAAAACTCTTCAATGTGTAGGGACAGATGATACACACCTCAATATCATCAAAGCCATCTATAAAAACCCACAGTATCAATCTCAGTGGGGAAAAACTGAGAGCTTACTGTTAAGGTCCGGAACACGGCAGGGATGTCCACTATCCACTGCTATTCAACATAAAACTAGAAGTCCTAGCCTAAGGAATCAGACAAAAAAAAAAAAAAAAAAGGCATCCAAATCAGCAAAGTCGTCAAAGTCTCACTCTTCGCAGATGATATGATACTTTATGTGGAAAACCCAAAAGACTCCACTCCAAAACTGCTAGAACTTACAGGATTTCAGTAAAGTATTATGATATAAAATCAGTGCATAGAAAGCAGCTGCATTTCGATACATCAACAAGAAGAAAGAGAAATTAAGGAGTCGATCCCATTTACAATTGCACCCAAAACCACAAGATGCCTAGGAATAAACCTAACCAAAGAGGCAAAGAGTCTGTACTCAGAAAACTATAAAGTACTCATGAAGGAAACTGAGGAAGACAAAAAAAAAAAAAAGGAAAAATGTTCCACACTCATGGATTTTAAGAACAAATATTGTGTAAATTTCAAGGCTACCTAAAGCAACCTACACATTTAATGCAATCCTATCAAAATATCAATTTTTCTTCAAAGAAATGGAACAAATAATCCTAAAATTTATATGGAACCAGAAAAGACCCCAAATAGCCAGAGGAATGTTGAAAAAGAAAGCCAAAGTTGGTGGCATTACAATTCCAGACTTCAAGCTCTATTACAAAGCTGTCATCATCAAGACAGTATGGTACTGGCACAAAAACAGACACATAGATCAATGGAACAGAATAGAGAGCCCAGAAATAGACCCTCAACTCTATGGTCAACTAATCTTCGACAAAGCAGGAAAGAATGTCCAATGGAAAAAAGACAGTCTCTTCAACAAATGGTGCTGGGAAAGTCAGACAGCCACATGCAGAAAAATGAAACTGGACCATTTCCTTACACCACACACAAAAGTAGACTCAAAATGGATGAAGGACCTCAATGTGAGACAGGAATAAAATCCTTAAGGAGAACACAGGCAGCAACCTCTTCTACCTCAGCCGCAGCAACTTCTTCCTAGAAACATCACCAAAGGCAAGGGAAGCAAGGGCAAAAATGAACTATTGGGACTTCATCAAGATCAAAAGCTTTTGCACAGCAAAGGAAACAGTCAACGAAACCAAAAGACAACTGACAGAATGGGAGAAGATATTCACAAATGACATATCAGTTAAAGGGCTAGTATCCAAAAATCTATTAAGAACTTATCAAACTCAATACCCAAAGAACAAATAATCCAATCAAGAAATGGGCAGAGGACATGGACAGACATTTCTGCAAAGAAGACATCCAGATGGCCAACAGACACATGAAAAAGTGCTCCACATCACTCGGCATCAGGGAATTACAAATCAAAACCACAATGAGATACCACCTCACACCAGTCAGAATGGCTAAAATGAACAAGTCAGGAATGACAGATGCTGGTGAGGATGCGGATAAAGGGGAACCCCCCTCTACTGTTGGTGGGAATGCAAGCTGGTGCAGCCACTCTGGAAAACAGCATGGAGGTTCCTCAAAAAGTTGAAAATAGAGCTACCCTATGACCCAGCAATTGTGCTACTGGGTATTTACTCTAAAGATACAAAGTAGTGTTCCGAAGGGCATGTGCACCCGAATGTTTATAGCAGCAATGTCCACAATAGCTAAACTATGGAAAGAACCATGAGCAGATGAATGGATAAAGAAGATGTGGTATAGGGGCGCCTGGGTGGCTCAGTGGGTTAAAGCCTCTGCCTTCAGCTCAGGTCATGATCCCAGGGTCCTGGGATCAAGCCCCACATCAGGCTCTCTGCTCAGCAGGGAGCCTGCTTCCTCCTCTCTCTCTGCCTGCCTCTCTGCCTACTTGTGATCTCTCTCTGTCAAATAAAGTCTTTAAAAAAAAAGAAGATGTGGTATATATATACAGTGGAATATTATGCAACCATCAAAGAAAATGAAATGTTGCTACTTGCAACAATGTGTATGGAACTAGTAGGTATTATGCTGAGCAAAATAATTCAATCAGAGAAAGACAATTATCATATGGTCTCCCTGATATGAGGAATTTGAGAAGCAGAGTGGGCGGTTTGGGAAGGGAAAAATGAAAAAGATGGGATCAGGAGGGAGACAAACCATACGAGACTCAATCTCACAAAACAAACTGAGGGTTGCTAAGGGAAGGGGGTTATGGACATTGGGGAGGGTTGTGATATGGTGAGTGCTGTGAAGTGTGTAAGCCTGACTATTCACAGACCTTTACCCCTGGGGCAAATAATACATTATATGTTAATAAAAATAATTAAATATGTAAATAAAATTAATACCCAGATATCGGTAACATTTCTATATACTCATAATGAAGTAGCAGAATGAAAAGTGAAACAAAAAAAACAGCGTGCCTGGGTGGCTCAGTCAGTTAAGCAGCTGCCTTCAGCTCAGGTCATGATCCCAGTATCATGTGGGGAATCTCTGCTCCTCTGCCCCTCCCCCAGCCTGTGCTCCCACTCACTTTCTCTCTCAAATCTTTTTAAAAGAAAAGAAAAATGGAAAAATTCCATTTACAGTTGCACCAAAACCAATAAAATATCTAGGAATAAACCTAACCAAGGAGGTGAAAGACTTGTACTTTGAAACTAAAAAACACTGTTGAAAAAAAAAACTGAAGATGACACACACAAAAAATACATATTCCATGCTCAAGGACTGGGAGAATTAATATTGTTAAAATATCCAGACTGCATAAAGCAATCTATAGATTCAAAGCAATCCCTAACAAATACCAAAAGTATTTTTCACAGAACTAGAATAATGCTAAAACCAAAAAAGACCCAGAAGAGTCAAAGCAATCTTGAAAAAGAACCAAGCTGGAGGGATCACAATCCAGATTTCAAGATATACTACAAAGTTATAATAATCAAAACCATATGGTACCAAAACAAAAATAAATCAAGGGAACAGAATGGAGATCCCAAGAATAAAGCCCACATTTATATGGTCAGTTAACCTATGACAGAGGAAACAAGAATATACAATGGGAAAAAGTCTCTTCAATAAATGTGCTGGGAAGAAACTTTGCAGATCAGAAGGAAGGGTCATGATATGTTTAAAGTGCTGAAAGGAAAAAACCTGCACCCAGGAATATCCTATCCAGCAAACCTATCATTCAGGATAGGAGATCAAGATTTTCTCAGACAAAAAGTCTACCACTTTTTGTGGTAGACACTAAACCAGCCCTACAAGAAATACTAAAAGGGATTCATTGAGTGGAAAGAACATAAATGAAAGTATAAAAAGTAAAAAACACAAAAGCAGTAAATGTATTTCTGTAAAATAAAAATCATAAAATACAAAGACGTAAAATATGAGACTATATACCTAAAAAGTAAGGGAAGAGTAAAAAAACGGGTTCAAATTTAAGCCTCCATAAACTTAGTATACACTACTATAGGCAGAAGATGTATACAAAACTAATGCTACCACAAGTGAAAAATCAATAATAGATATGCAAAGTATAAAGGGAAAGGAATCCAACTATATCACGAAAGAAAGCAAACACATCACAGAAGATAGCAAGAGAAGAAAGGATCAGAGAAAACCTATAGAACAACTACAAAACAAGTAACAAATGGCACTATGTATCTACCAATAAGAACTTTGAATGTAAAAGGAGTAAACATCCAAATAAAAAACACGGTGACAAAGTGGATAAAAAAACAAGACCCATCTATATTCTGCCTACAAGAGACTCATTTTAGAATGAAAGACACCTGCAAACTGAAGGTTGGGTGGGGGGAGAGGGAGGGTTATTTATCATGCAAATGCATGTCAAAAGAAAGCCAGTTTAGCAATACTTTGATCACTTTAGACTTTAAAACAAATACTCTTAAAAGAGACAAAGAAGGATACTGTTTAATAAAGGAGACAAACCAACAAGAAGATATAACAACTATAAATATTTATGAACCCAACATGGGAGCCACAAAATATATAAAACAGTGAATAACAAACATAAAGGATATAACTGATAGCAATACAATAATAGTAGCGGACTTTAACATCCCACTTACACTGATGGCCACATCATCAAATCAGAAAATCAACAAGAGTGGCTCTGAATAACACAATAGATTTAACACATACACTCAGAACATTCTGAATGCATATTCTTTTCATCAAGTGCACAAGGCACATTTTTCAGAATAGATCACATATTAGGCCATAAAACAAGTCTCAACAAATTCAGAAACATTGAAGTCATACCAATGTATTCTTTCTGACCACAACACTATGAAACTAGAAATCAACCACAAGAAAAAACGTGGAAAGAGCACAAATACATGGAGGTTAAATGACATGTTACTAAACAATGAATGCATCAATCAAGAAATCAAAGAAGAAATAACAAATTACATGTAAACAAATGAAAATGAAAACACAATGGTCCAAAATCTTTGGGATTCAGCAAAAGCAGTTCTAACTGTGAAGTTTATGGCAATACAGGCCTACCTCAAGTAGCAAGAAAAATCTCAAACAACCTTAATCCTACCCCTAATGGTGCTAGACAAAGAACCACATACAAAACCCAAACCCAGCAGGAGGATGGAAATAATAAAGATTAAAGCAGAAATACATGATATAGAAACTTTAAAAAACAATAGAACAATGAAACCAGGAACTGGTTCTTGAAAAAAAATTAATAAATCTCTAGCTAGACATATCAAAAGAAAGAGAAAGTAGTCAAACAAAATCACAAATGAGACAGGAGAAATAATAACCAACACTACAGAAATATAAGAGTATATCATTAAAACTTACATGCCAACAAATTGGACAACCTAGCATAAATTCCTACAAACATATAACCTACCAAAACTAAAACACGAAGAAATAGAAAACTTGAACAGACAGATTACTACCAAGGAAATTAAATAGGTAATCAAAAAATTCTCAACAAACAAAAGTCCAGGATCATATGGCTTCACAGAATTCCACCAAACATTTAAAGAAGAGTTAATACTTATTCTTCTCAAACTATTCCAAAATATACAAGAGGAAAGAAAACCCAAATTCATTCTATGAGGCCAGCATTACTCTGATACTAAAACCAGATGAAGACACCACAAAAAAAGAAAACCACAGGCCAATATCTCTGATGAACATAGATGCAAAAGTCCTCAATAAAATATCAGCAAACCAAATCCAACAATACATTAAAAAAATTAACAACTATCAAATGGGATTTATTCCTGGGTTGCAAGGTTGAATATTAATAAATCAATGTGATACATCACATCAATAAGAGAAAAGAGAAAAGCCATATGATCATTTCAGTAGGTGCAGAAAAAGCATCTGACAAAGTACAACAACAATTCATGATAAAAACCCTGAATGAGGTAAATTTAGAGGGGAACATACCACAACATAATAAAGGCCTTATCTGAAAAACCCATAGTGAACATTATACTCAGTGGAGGAAGAATTCAGAGCTTTCCCCCTGAGGTCAGGAACAAGAAACAAGGATTTCCATTCTCAGCACTTTTATTCAACATAGTACTAAAAGAGCTAGCCACAGCAATCAGACAACAAAAAGAAATAAAATGCATCCAAATCAGCAAGGAAGGGGTAAGTTAAACTTTCATAATTTGCAGATGACATATTATATATAGCAAACCTTAAAGACGCCACCAAAAACTGATAATTCAGTAGTCTCAAGATATAAAATCAATGTATAAATATCTTCTCATTTCTAGACATTAATAATAAAGCAGTAAATGGGGTGCCTGGGTGGCTCAGTCGCTAAGTATCTGCCTTTGGTTCACGTCATGATTCCAGGGTCCTATCGAGCCCCACATCAGGCTCCTTGCTCAGCAGGAAGCCTGCCTCTCCCTCTCCCACTCCCCCTGCTTGTGTTCCTGCTCTCACTGTCTCTATTAAATGAATAAATAAAATCTTTTTAAAAATAATAATAAAAAAGCAACAGAAAGAGAAATTAAAATAATCCCATTTATAACTGTACCAAAAATAATAAAATACCTAGGAAAATAAACTTAATCAAAGAGGTGAAAGACCTATACTCTGAAAACTCTAAAATGCTGATGAAAGAAACTGAAGGTATAAAGAAATGGAAAACATCCCATGTTCATGGATCAGAAGAACAAATATTGTTAAAATGTCTATATTACTCAAAGCAATCTACACATTCAATATAATCCCATCAAAATACCAACAGCATTTTTCACAGAGCAAGAACAAAAAATCCTATAGTTTGTATGGAACCACAAAAGACCCTGAATAAAGCAATCTTGAAAAAGAAAAGAAAAGCCGAAGATACTAAAATTCCAGGCTCCAAGTTCTATTAAAAATCTGTAGTAGTCACCCCCAAACTACTAGAATTCATACAGCAATAAAGTAATGTTGCAGGATACAAAATGCATGGAAATCAGTTGCTTTCTTATACAGTAACAATGAAAATACAGAAAGGGAAATTAGAGAATCAATCCCATTTACTATAGCACCAAGAACCATAAGATACCTGGGAATAAATAAACCTAACCAAAGCTGTAAAGGATCAGGGCGCTTGGGTGGCTCAGTCATTAAGTATCTGCCTTCAGCTCAGGTCATGGTCCTGGGATCGAGCCCTGCATCAGACTCCTGGCTCCTCAGGAAGCCCGCTTCACCCTCTCCCACTACCTCTGCTTGTGTTTCCTCTCTCACTGTGTTCTCTCTGTCAAGTAAATAAATAAAATCTTAAAAAAAAAAAAAACAGGTAAAGGATCTGTACTCGGGGAACTATAGAACACTCACGAAAGAAATTGAAGACGACACAAAAAGATGGCAAAGCATTCTATGCTCATGGATCAAGAAGAATAAACATTGTTAAAATGTCTATACTACCTACAGCAATCTATACTTTCAATGCCATCCCTATCAAAATTCCACCAGCATTTTTCAAAGTGCTGGAACAAACAATCCTAAAATTCGTATGGAACAAGAAAAGACTCCAAATTGCTAAGGAAATGTTGAAAAAGAAAAACAAAACTGGGGGCATCATGATGCCTGATTACAAGCTTTACTACAAAGCTATGATCACCAAGACAGCATGGTACTGGCACAAAAACAGACACACAGACCAGTGGAACAGAGTAGAGAGCCCAGATATGGACCCCCAACTCTATGGTCAAATAATCTTCGACAAAGCAGAAAAAAATATCCAGTGGAAAAAAGACAGTCTCTTCAATAAATGGTGCTGGGAAAATTGGATAGCTATGGATAAAAGAATGAAACTTGGGACGCCTGGGTGGCTCAGTTGGTTAATCGGCTGCCTTCGCCTCAGGTCATGATCCCAGCATCCTGGGATCAAGTCCCACGTCAGGCTCCTTGCTCAGCAGGGAGCCTGCGTCTCCCGCTGCCTCTGCCTGCCACTCTGTCTGCCTGTGCTCGCTCCTGCTCTCTCTCTGACAAATAAATAAATAAAATCTTAAAAAAAAAAAAAAGAAACTTGACCATTCTCTTACACCATACACAAAGATAAACTCAAAATGGATAAAAGGCCTCAACAAGAGGCAGGAATCTATGAAAATCCTAGAGGAGAACACAGGCAGTAATATCAACACCGGCCACAGCAACTTCTTTCAAGACGTTTTCAAAGGCAAAGGAAACAAAAGGAAAAATGGACTTTTGGGACTTCATCAAGATAAAAAGCTTCTGCAAGCAAGGGAAACAGTCAACAAAACAAAGCGGCAATCCACAGAATGGGAGAAGATATTCGCAATGACACTACAGGCAAAGGGCTGATATCCAAGATCTATAAAGAACCCCTCAAACTCAACACTCAAAAAACAGATAATCACATCAAAAAATGGGCAGAAGACATGAATAGACACTTCTCCAAAGACCTACAAATGGCTAATAGACACATGAAAAAATGTTCATCATCATTAGCCATCAGGGAGATTCATCAAAACCACATGGAGATACCACCTTACACCAGTGAGAATGGCCAAAATCAACAAGACAGTAAACAGCAAGTGTTGAGAGGATGTCGAGAAAGGGGAAACCTCTTACACTGTTGGTAGGAATGCACGTTGGTGCAGCCACTTTGGAAAATAGTGTGGAGATTCCTTAAGAAATTAAAAATAGAGCTACCCTATGGCTCTGCAATTGCACTACTGGGTTTTTACCCCCAAGATACAGATGCAGTGAAAAGAAGGGCCATCTGTACCTCAATGTTCATAGCAGCAATGCCTACAATCACCAAACTGTTGAAAGAGCCAAGATGCCCTTCAACAGACAAATGGATAAAAAGATATGGTCCATATATACTATGGAGTATTATGCCTCCACCAGAAAGGATGAATACGCAACTTTTGTATCAACATTAAAGGGGACTGGAGGAGATTATGCTGAGTGAAATAAGCCAAGCAGAGAGAACCAATTATCATATGGTTTCACTTACTTGTGGAACATAAAGAATAACATGGAGGACATTAGGAGAAGGAAAGGAAAAGTAAATTGAGGGAAGTCGGAGGGGGAGACAAACCATGAGAGACTGTGGACACTTAGAAACAAACTGAGGGTTTTGGTGGGGAGGGGAATGGGGGGTTAGGTGAGCCTGGTTGTGGGTATTAAGGAGGGCACATACTGCATGGAGCACTGGGTGTGGTGCATAAACAATCAATCTTGGAACATTGAAAAAATAAAATTTTTAATAAATAAGTAAAGCTGTATTTTAATTTAAAAAACACAAAGCTGTAATAATCAAAACAATATGGTACTGGCAGAAAAACAGACACACAGATCAATGGATAAAATAGAAAACCCAGAAATAAACTCACAATTATATGGTCAATCTTCAAAGGAGGCAAGAATATCCAATGGGGAAAAGACAGTCTTTTCAATAAATGGTATTGGAAAAACTGAAGTTATGTGCAAAAGAATGAAACTGGACAACTTTCTTACACCATACACAAAAATAAATTCAAAATGTCTAGAGACCTAAATGCGAGACCTAAAAATCATAGAAGACATCATAACAGACTATCTACAAAAATATATGGCCAATAGACACATGAAAAATACTCAACACACTTATCAGGGTAATGCAAATAAAAACTACAATGAAATATCACCTCACATCTGTCAGAATGACTAATATCAACAAGAAACATCAGGTGTTGGTGAACATGTAGATAAAAAGGTAGAGTCATGCACTGTTGATGGGAATGCAAACTGGTGCAGCCATTGTGGAAGACAACATGGAGTTTCCTCAAAAAATTAAAAATATAACTACCCTACTATCCAGTAATTGCACTACTGGGTATTTAGATGCAAAAACACTAATTCAATGGGATATATTCCCTATGTTTACAGCAACATTATTTACAATAGCCAAATTATGAAAGCAACCCAAGTATCCATCAACAGATAAATGGATAAAGATGATGTGGTATAAGTATACACAATGTGTATAATCAGGAATGTTGTATATACTTTGAATATTGTGTATACTCTGTATACTGTATATATACTGTGAATATTACTCAGCCATAAAAAAGAATAAGCTCTTGCCATTTGCAACAACACGGATAGAACTAGAGTGAAATTACTCAAAGACAGATTCCATATGATTTCACTCATATGTGGAATTTAATAAATAAAAGAAACAATGGAAAAAGTAAAAGAGAGACAAATCAAGAAACAGGCTCAACTGGAGAGAAAAAACTAATGGTTACCAGGGAGGAAGTGAGCAGGGGATGGGTGAAATAGGTGATGAGGATTAAAGAGTACACTTATCATGATGAAAAAAATTAAATTAAAAAATAAATGTGCTGGGAAAACTGGACAACTACCTGCAAAAAACTGAAACCAGACAACTTTCATATACTATACATAAAAGGATCAAAATGGATTAAAGACCTAAATGTGAGAACTGAAACCATAAAACTCCTAGAAAAGAACATAGGCAGTAATTTCTCTGACATCCATCATAGCAATGTTTTTCTAGATATGTCTGGTAAGGCAAGGGAAACAAAAAGAAAAATAAACTATTTGGAGCACATGAAAACAAAAAGTTTTACACAGTGAAGGAAACCAACAAAACCAAAAGGCAACCCACTGAATGGGAGAAGATATTTACAAATGATATATCTGATACAGGGTTAATACCCAAAATATATAAAGAACTTATACAATCCAAACCCAAAATACAAATAATCCAATTAAAAATGGGTAGAGGACCTGAGACATTTTTCCAAAGAAGATTTACAAATGGCAAACAGACACATGAAAAAATACTCAGTATTACTAATCATCAGGGAAATGCAAAACAAAACCACAATGAGATACCACGTCACACCTCTCAGTATGGCTAAAATTAGAAAGACAAGAAATAACAACTGTTGGCAAGGATTTGAGGAACAAGGAATACTTGTGGACTGTTTTGGGGAATGTAAACTGGTACAGCCACTTTGGAAAACAATATGGAAACTCTTCGAAAAATTAAAAATAGAAATACCTTACAATCCTCTAATTCCACACTGAGTATTTACCCAATGAAAACAAAATTCAAAAAGATATATGTACCCTTACTTTTTTGCAGCATTATTTACAATAGCCACAATATGGAAGCAACCCAAGTGTCCATCAATAGATGAATGGATTAAGATGTATATATATACACCCACCCATACATAGAATATTCCTCAGCCATTAAAAGGATGAAATCATGCCATTTGCAACAACATGGATGGAAGTGGGTGATATTATTCTAAGTGAAATAAGTCAGACAAGGGAAAGATAAATAGCATATGTTTCACTTGTATATGCAATCTAAAAAACAAAGCATATAATTTAACTTATGTATGGAATCTAAAAAAACAAACAAAAAGCAGCATCAGACCTATGAATATAGAGAACAAAATGATGGTTGCCAGAGGGGAGGGGAAGTGAGGATGAGTGAGGATGGGCAAAATAGGTGAAGGGGCATAGGAGATATAGACTTCCAGTTGTGGAACGAATCAGTCACAGAAGTAAAAGGTACAACATAGGGACTACAGTTAATGGTACTGTAATAGCATTGTGTGGTGACAGATGGTAGGTACACTCTTGGTGAGCATAGGATAACACAGCGTTGTTAAATCACTATATTGTACACCTTAAACTAACATTACATGTCAATTAAAATTGTTTAAAGATTTCTTTTTTAAAGATTTTTTAAAAAGATTTTATTTTTTATTTGACAGAGAGAGATCACAAGTAGGCAGAGAGGCAGGCAGAGAGAGAGAGGGAAGCAGGCTCCCCACTGAGTGGAGAGCCCAATGTGGGGCTCGATCCCAGGACCCTGAGATCAGGACCTGAGCTTAAACCACTGAGCCACCCAGGTGCCCCTTTTGTAAAGATTTTATTTATTGATTCATTTATTTGTCAGAGAGAGAGAGAGAGAGCAAGCACAAGCATTGGGAGCAGCAGGCAGAGCAAGAAGCAGGTTCCCAATGAGCAGGGAGCCCAGTGTGGGACTCAATCCCACGATCCTAGGATCATGACATGAGCCAAAGGCAGATGTTTGACCGACTGAGCCACCCAGGTGCCCCATGCTAGCAATCTTGATGGTTTCACATGTGTATACCTATGTCAAAATGTATCAACTTGTACAACTTTAAATATGTGTAGTTCGATATTTGTTACAGTGTAGTTTAATATTTGTTAATTATACTACAATAAAGATGTTCCAAAACTATTAAAAGTATAATTTTCACTGACTATTGTATGTTCTACATTTTCCATAAAGAAATCGACAATTATAAAAATAGCATCTGTAACAACTTTCTCAGCTCCTCCTAGTATTTTACACTGAGTGTGCATTTTCATCTCAAAATATAAACAATTAGGTTAGAGTTATGACTTCCTTTTAAAAATAAGGAACCGGGGCACCTGGGTGGCTCAGTGGGTTAAGGCCTTTGCCTTCGGCTCAGGTCATGATCCCAGGGTCCTGGGATTGAGCCCCGCATCGGGCTCTCTGCTCAGCATGGAGCCTGCTTCCTCCTCTCTCTCTTCCTGCCTCTCTGCCTACTTGTGATCTCTGTCTGTCAAATAAATTAATTTAAAAAATAAAAATAAAAATGAAGAACCAAAGATCATAGGGGTTAATTCCATACCTCAGCTAGCAAGATACAGACTTACAGGACAAAAGATCTGTAACACACAACAGTAGAAATATTAGATTGGCAGCAGACCTACTGACAAAGATTGGCAGGCCAGAAAGGGCTGGCATGATATATTCAGTGCACTAAATGAGAAAAATTTGCAGCCAAGAATACTATATCCAGCTAGCTGTCATTGAAAATAGAAGGAGAGATAAAAAGCTTCCAGGACAAACAAAAACTAAAAGAATTTGCAAACACCAAACCAGCCCTACAGGCAATATTGAAAGGGGTCCTCTAGGCAAAGAGATAGCCTATAAGAAGTAGACCAGAAAAGAACAGACCATATACAGTAACAGTCACCTTACAGGCAATACAATGGCACTAAATTCATATCATTCAATAGCTACCCTGAATGTAAATGGGCTAAATGCCCCAATCAAAAGATACCAGGTATCAGAATGGATAAAAAAACAAGACCCATTAATATGCTGTTTGCAAGAAACTCATTTTAGACCCAAAGAAACCTCCAGATTTAAAGTGATGGGGTGGAAAACAATTTACCATGCTAATGGACATCAAAAGAAAGCTGGGGTGGCAATCCTTATATAAGTTAGATTTTAAGCAGAGACCATAATGAGAGATGAGGAAGGACACTATGTCATTCTTTTTTTTTTTTTTAAAGATTGTATTTATTTATTTGATAGACAGAGATCACACAAGCAGGCAGAGAAGGCAGGCAGAGAGGGGAGGGGAGAAGCAGGCTCCCTGACGAGCAGAGAGCCCGATGTGGGACTCAATCCCAGGACGCTGGGATCATGACCCGAGC
>ML100322.1:13012-47458 GCA_003697995.1 Taxidea taxus jeffersonii | reverse complement strand
GAATACTATGCAGCCATCAAAATAAATGAAATCTTACCATTTGCGACAACATGGATGGAACTAGAGCGTATTATGCTTAGCGAAATAAGTCAACTGGAGAAAGACAACTATCACATGATCTCCCTGATATGAGGAAGTGGAGATGCAATGGGGGTGGGAGTTAAGGTGGTAGGAAAAGTAAAAATGAAACAAGATGGGATCGGGAGGGAGACAAACCAAAAGAGACTCTTAATGTCATAAAACAAACTGAGGGGGGTGGGGGGAAGAGGGGTTGGGAGAGGGTGGTGGGGTTACATTATATGTTTAAATAAAGCTTAAATAAAGAAAAAACTAAAAAAAAAAAGAAAAAATACATTAGGATATATAACAATTAGGAAGTAGATTTTCTTTATTCTGTTTCTTCATGGTTATGTTATGTTGTGTTTTCTCATGGATATATAGCATGAGGCCATACCTTTGAATGCTGGAAGACTGGGTGGTGGGATATGTGTGATATTATTCTTCTGAGTGGATGCTATATGGATATAAGTAAAGATGACTGCTTAATTTCTGTAAAAAAAATTAAATAACACATAAATACAAAAATCATAAATAAGTAATTCAACCATGAAGGATTAATGTTTTGGTGAATAAATATCTGAGGACATGATTATGCATGGGGTAGGGCAACATTTTTTACACTCAGATAATTTATGTCTAAATTTATGTGTAAACTAATATTCATCTAAACAAACATGTAAATGTTAAGTATATGTTTCCTTTTATTCCTCTTTTAGCATATATTTAAACATTCTCTTATTAAAGAATACATTATCCAATTTTAAGAAAATACTAATTACTATTACTGGCTATAATGGAATAGTTTGTATAAAATCAATACTCCTGCTTAGAAAACTGGAAAGGAGACAAAAAATTAACAACCTAAACAGAAAACAGCATTGGTTTGAGTGCACCAGAGAACTTTGGAGGCAGCTCTGTCTTTTGAGACTAGAGCCTGGAAGGAAGAGATGTACACTGAGATAAGGTTGCCAGATCTAGAAAATTAAAATATTGGATGCTCCATTAAATTTGAGTTTCAGATAAACAATTAATGATTTTTAAGGTTAAGTATATCCAAAATGTTGTGTGCATTCTGAATTTTATCTCACAATACCAAAGAAAGCAAAATTAATGCTTTGAATGTGGTTATTTGCAAATTCATGGCAAAAATCGGAAGGCTGAGAATGTGGACAGAGGCAAGAAGCTAAGGAGCAGGAAAGATGGAAAAGCTTTAGATAACATCATAAGCCTAAAGAATAAAGTATTTATATTGGAATTGCTAAAGGAACCAAGACTTTCGGGGCCAAGATTTTGGAGAAGGCAGGTTCAGAGAGAACTCAACATTTGTCATTGTTAAATTTGCCCTCCACGTATTTGCCAATTTAGCAAGGCAGAGCAAGTGGTTAGGAAGTCAAATAGAAAGAGAATGAAAAGTAGAACATCATTTTATGCATTCTAAATGAGAGCTTAGAAGACAAACATTTAAGGGCAGGAATGCCAAGGTCTCCAAGATATGTTCAATTGGGAACCTTGGAGAATTGCGTATAAGAAGTGGGGCAAATCAGAGCTAGGTGGAGAGCAACACTCCAAATGCAGCCTCAAAGCAGTTCAGTCTCTGACTAGGTTGGAATGATCAGTTCCTCTTCTGTTTTAAGTTGATAAAGCAAAGCTTCTATGGAGAAACATTGCATTGCCCAAAATCTCTACAATTTTTCAATCAAAATATTTATTTAGAAATTGATTTCTTAAAAACTATCAGACATACGAACAAAAGCACCAAAAGAAAATAGAACAGAGGATAGAAATAGGTAGAAATAGATCCACTGGGGCACCTGGGTGGCTCAGCGGGTTAAAGCCTCTGCCTTTGGCTCAGGTCATGGTCTCAGAGTCCTGGGATTGAGCCCCGCATCGGGTTCTCTGCTTGGCGGGGAGCCTGCTTCTCCCTCTCTCTCTGCCTGCCTCTCTGACTACTTGTGATCCCTCTCTCTCTGTCAAATAAGTAAATAAAATCTTAAAAAATAAATAGATCCACAGAAGATCTAGATATTAAAGTTTTTAGGTACAAATTTTAAGATAATTATGATTAATATATTCAAAGAATAGATAACATGATTAATAATTTAATCAGAGGGGCACTTGTGTGGCTCAGCTGATTACACAGCCAACTATTGGTATTTGCTCAGGGCATGATCTCAGAGTCCTGGGATGAGCCACATTGGCCTCTGTGCTTGGTGGGGAGTCTGCTTGAAGATTCTCTCTCTCTCCCTCTGCCCCTCCTGCTACCCCTCCCCCCACTCTCATGCTCTCTCTCTCTTTTTAGTTAAATAAATAAATCTTTAAAAATGATTTAGTCAGAAAATTAGGATTCCACAAAAGCAATAAAATAAAAAAAATAGAGGACAGAAACATACAATAAATTGTAATGAAGTATTCAGTAGATAAATTTATTGAAGTGGAACATAAGTCAGTAGAAAGCATGTTGGAAAGGAGAGAAAGGGCTAAACTCAAATATTTAGGAATAAATATCATAAGTAACATAAAAGATCACTTTATGAAAAAAATCATTTACTTAATTTGAAGGTAGTCTAAATAAATGAAGATATATACCATGTGATTTTTTTTGATGACTCAATATTATAAAATTGATTCTCCTCAAATTGTATTATAAATTCAATGTAGTGCTACTTAAGACCCCAGCAATTACTGTTGTGTATGTATGGAAGTTTATAGGCTGACTCTAAAATTTATATGAAAATGCAAAAGGCCAAGAATAATCAAACTAATTCTGAAGAAGAGGAACAAACCTTGAGGATTTAAACTACCACATATCAAAAATTATTATAATTATATCACATATACAATAATTATAACATAGTTCAGTAATTAAGATAATGCAATATTTGGAGCAATGGAACAGAATACAGAATTCACAAACAGTCTGTATCTACCTGTATCTACACCTCCCAATTTTTATTTCCCTCTCTAGGTGTATCTCTAGATATACTTGGTGGGAGAGGAATTAAAATGACTGTTCAGATTTGTGACAATGTAGAAATGTATAGAAATCAAACTCAAAAATCATAAATAGAGTTTAGTTTGTTTTCATAAACAATTGAGATAGTAAGAGTTTTACTTAACTCCCTCCTTCAGTGTTTTTCTTGACCTATCAAGATTTGGATCTTACTTTTTCTCTGGACAAGCATGGTCTTCTGGGCCAACTGGAGGATCAACTTGTTTACTTAGAATAGGAGTGCCAGCAGACACAAGAGAAGTTATAGTGGTGCCTGAATAGTTCACTCATACCATCCACAGATTGTCTTCATTACCTAGATTGGTTTGAGGTAAAGGGAACAGGAAACATTTAATGAAAGGACAGACAGCGGTTATAGTAAGTGACAACTGTTACTTTACAAATTGTGTTGTGCAAGTAGTTTGACCGCATCGACTACGCAGATGTCAAAAGGGCTATGTAGTGTACCATAGGCAAAATGGGACATGTTAAGAACTAGATGTTCGTGTTTGGGCAGCATCATTGTTGGGCAGAGGTCTTTATTAAATGCTTGAAAGGATAGTGTTTTCATCAGAAGAGAGTTTTGTGTCTCAGGATGTTTCAAGTTACTCATTCGATGAGACTTTTCTTAGGCACTGATGCTACAGGCAGTGTTAGGTACCAAGGCAATTATAAAGATGAATTGTTTCCCAGGATGGCTGCACCAATCTACATTCTCACCAACAGTGTACTGTACTGAATGTTGGAAATTTGCTAAGAGAGTAGATTTCAGATGCTGCCATCACACAAACCCACAAGCTAACTGTGTGAAGAGAAGCTATGTCATCTTCACTATAGTGACCATTTTACTATGTGTGTGTGCATGTGTATATATACATTATACTTCTAAATATGTACAACTTTTATTTTAAAAATTAAATAAAGCATGTGATTTAAAAAAATGAATTGGATATAGTCCTCACCACTGAGTGATTCACTCTTGAGGGAGACACCAATGAACAAGGGACTTTCAGATCACTGGGCAATCGATTAATTTGGCTTAATAGGGAGTCTTCTGAGAGGAGGTTCCATTTGGGCTCATTAATGAAGATTCAGGTAAATAATGCACATTGATTCTATTCATTATTTCCAGCTGCCCTTAAAAAAACTCATACAGCTGTTACCAAGAATAAAATCTTTTGAAACAATCAATTCTTTTATCCCCCCCTAGAGATCTTTGTAAACAAAAAGTGCCTTCTCATATTAGATATTCATTTTCAACAAATGTTTCATTGATCACCTGATACGTGCCAGGCAGTAGTACAAGATAGTGCTGGGAAATTGAGCTGGAAACATGATAAACATTTTATCGTCATGAAGCTTATATTCTAGGGGTGAGATAGACAACCAAAACCAAAAGGTATCACAATATAATTCTGGAATCTGAAAAATACTATAAGTAATATATGGAAGAGTAAGGAGTTGGGATCTACTTTTAGCAAGGATGATCAGGGAACCCCCCTCTGAAGAGAAGGCACTTATGAATAAGCCTGAATGATGAGAAGACAGGAATGTGAGGATGTGGGGAAATATTCCATGCAGGGCAAACCACGCATTTGAAGGGTGTACTTACACTGCCTTACTTCTTACTTTTGTGCTGATAGTTTTGAACTTTTAACTTTGGAATCAATTAACCTTAAAACTTTAGATATTTCACAAAAGTTTTCTCCTAAGTCTTCTTTTTCTGGACTGGCAGGTCTTATACAAGCAAAGGCAATGCTCTTTTGTACTAATTATTCTCTGTCTCTTAATCACTGACTAATTACCTCTATTTGAGACAGAATTTTTCAGTGTTCATGTAGAAGTCAGTAGGAGTGCTGTTTGAATTCTAGGTGCTGGTTTTTAATGCATAATGTGCAACAGAAGAATTCAAGAAATGTCTGCCTTTCTTTTGTCCAAACTCAAGCATTTTGACAATCTTGCATTTTATTATTCATTTTGACTGATTCCATATTGAAACCACTAGAATAATTATATTAAAATAATTCACCTTGATTTGAAGCATGAAAATCTAATTATGTATTTAAAATTAATGGTGGCTATTTGTGATTTTTCACAAGCTAGAAAACCAACTGTGAGGAAAGGAAAATCTGATCTGTTGTATAAGAAAATGAACAAAAATAATAGAGGGAGAAATCTGAGGTTGAAAGTAATGTATTTCTAAAAATTTATTGTTTATATTTAATTATAGCATTTTCATTTCCATGGTAGAGAGATGAATGCTCTGTAAAAACACATACCTCACCTATAAACAATTTGTAATACTTGAAATATAGATGTATAAGGACTGCTGCTCCAATAGAATATTAGAATATTAAGAATATAAGCAACACATAGTCATAGCCATAATCATAAAATTACAGTTACTGTGGCACCGGGTGGCTCAGTTGGTTGAATGTCCCACTCTTGATTTCAATGTCATGATCTCAGGGTTGTGGGATCAAGTGCTGTGTTAGGCCCCTCACTGAGTGTGGAGCCTGCTTAAAATTCTCTCTCCTTCTCCCTTTGCACCTCCCCACCTCCCCCTTCTTTAAAAAAACAAAGAAAACTAAACAAAATAAAATAAAATAATAAAATAATGAATATCTATGAATTGGAAAAAATCTATGATTGGAATAATAAAAAAACATGTTTGGAGTAATGAATTTATCTTCCTTTCCCCCATCTAAATAGACCTAGAAGACTTTTGGGATTGACAATAGCATTTGGCCAAATCAAGACTAAAATTATGATGGGCTGATCTGTGGTGTTTTTGAAAATCACACCTAAATAAATCCTTTGTGTTTTCTAAGAGATAAGCCAACAATAATACCTTAGAAACTTTGAAAACTGCTTAGGTAACATGGAAGGTTGAGGACTTCTTAAAAAAACTACGCTATGGGGCACCTAGGTAGCTCAGTTGGTTAAGCTTCGGACTCTTGATTTCAGCCCAGCTCATGATCTCAGGGTCATGAGGCCAAGCCCATACTGAGACCCACATCAGGCTGTGTACTCAGTGAGAAATCTGCTTGAGATTCTCTTCCTCCCCTTCTGCCCCTGCTCCTGCTCTCTCTTCCTCTCTTTCATAAATAAATAAATAAATAAATAATAAAATCTTTTTTAAAAAGCTACCCTGTTACATTCCCAGGAATCTCATATATTTCCTGAGCCTTGTTCATATTTGTGATTCAGTTATAAAATGATATTTTTGATAAAAGGAAGATCCCAGAAGAAAGCATTTGTTAGAGGGGCAATTGGAAATTAGAAACGAATTCTCTCAGGTATGAAAACTGCGTGGCAGACTGGATCATTCTCAGGACCATGGCCTGGAGTCTGCCCTGGAAATAAACTGGTGGGCTATGTTTAAGGATACCTTGGCTACTTCTGTGACTACATGATTTAATAAGCTGTGGACCAAGTAGTAGCCCACTTCTATTTTGGGAGAAAGAGGTTTTTGTTGTAAAGGAAAACATGTTGTCATTAAAGGCTCTGCTTGTTAGAAATGTTCTTGGCAGCAACCAATAGAAAAATTGGACAAACAAGAAAGGGATTATTAGTTCCATACAGTGATTAGTCTCGGATTAGTCCAGGACTGAAACAGTGGCTCATTGATGTCTTTAGGTATCTAGGATCTTTCCTTTCATTAGGTATCTAGGATTGTTCCTTTCCTTTCGCTCTTCTACCCTATAGGGGAAAACATGTTAATTTGGGATCCAAAGACTTGTGGAGAGTTGGAGTAAACATTCTTGTTTTTTTTAGAATATCAAAAGAAAGTAGGAGGAGATTCTGGGAAAACATTTGTCTTCCTGTTATTTGAGCTCAAGATGACTTGCTGCTTTGGTATCTGAGGAATTACTCAAAATGTAGCATATTTGGGCTTATAGGCAGATAAGTCCTTAGGAATTCTATTTCATCTGTGCATATTGTTCCCTTTTAAAGTTAGTATTTTTACACTTAACTAAAGGAAAAATTTAAAAAGCAGGTAAGAAACTATTCCAGTAGGACGATTACAACATGCAAAATGTCACTGGGATTTCTTCTTTGCTTACAAGATGCTTCCTCTTTTTCCTGCCTACCCTGCCTTCCTGTAAAACTTGGAAAACAGAAAGCAAAACCCCTCAACTGTTGTAAATCATGCAACTAAAGTTGATTACTGATAAACATGAACATTGGATCTCTGTTCAGAGTTAAATCTGACTTATTACCTATTGTTACACAAACTGTATGAGAGAGAAAAACTAATTAGTGTTTTGTTAGTTTTTCATCTTTACCACTAATTTTTCCTTCATATCAAAGACTTGGCATTTCTCATATGTAATAGTTACATTCTTAGAGAAGTAAAGACAACTGACTTAGTATCATTTCAAAAAGATTTAAAGAACCAAGCATGCTGCTGTTAATATTTGCTAACATTCATTGAACAATTACCATATTCCACATATTATGGTAAATATATTACATATGTTTTCATGTGATCTTTGTAACAGTTCGCAAAAATATATATTATCATTAACATTGTTTTACAGAGGAGAAAATTTAGGTTTTGAGAGACAGTACACTATGCCATAGTCATGCAACAGCCAAGATTTGGACCTCGACTGAACCCTGGCATCTGGTCACAGAGCTCTAATTCCTGAGATGGGTAGTTAGTTCTATGATTATTAGATTGTTTTCCCCCCTATTGCTAATGACAGTGCCTTATCTCCATCAATTTGTAGCACAAGTGCTACATTCTATCATTCTATCTCTGTTCAGTTCTTTTACCCAGAATAATTATTAGCAAAGCATTTTATTTTGCCCTGACAACTTGCTATTTAAAATTTCTTATGAATTTGGTAATATAACATTGGGTCATCCTGGTTCTTATGTTTTAGAGCCAGAATGATAGATCATAAGAGCTATTCCTAGATTAAAAATGTTTTGCTGGGGCGCCTTGGTGGCTCAGTGGATTAAACCTCTGCATTCGGCTCAGGTAAACAAACTGATCATGACCTGATCATGGTCAGGTCATGATCTCGAGGTCCTGGGATCGAGTCCCGCATTGGACCCTCTGCTCAGCAGAGAGCCTAATTCCCCCTCTCTCTCTGCCTGACTCTCTGCCTACTTGTGATTTCTCTCTCTGTGTGTCAAATAAGTAAAATCTTTAAAAAATAAAATAAAAATGTTTTGCTGAGCTTTAAAGCCATTGTTTCATATGTGATAGATGTTTCTTCTCCTCTTCCTTCTTCTTTTGCATGGATTAAGCATTGCAGTCAAGTTACTATAGCTTCACTTTCTTCTTTTTTGAATCTAAGCAGAACAAATATAAGGAGGTCTTTTAAGTACGACCCTAAAGTTAAGTATGTAACTTTGTTTCTGGCATGTTAGCTGTCTTAGTCATTTGGGGCTGCTATAAGCAATTACAATAAACTTGGTGGGGTTTTGTTGTTGTTGTTGTTGTTGTTTTGTGGGGGGAATTTATTTTATTTTTTATCAAAATGTAATCAAGGAAAAATGTTGTTGAGTCTATCAATGTAGGTTACTTATTATTCTTTGTAATTGATGGCTCTGCATAGCTGTATGATTTTTGCCCCTGGTACGAAAAGTTGTCTGTTTACATTCATCTGAGTTTGTTCTAGTGGTTTTCAAACTTTCTTGACCATTAGAATCAGCAGGGGAGTTACAAAAATTTCACATGCCTAGGGTGCACGGATGCCAGTTAAATCAGGATCTTGGGAGTGGGGGAGGGTGTGAGTACGGGGCCTCAGCATTTTATTTCTTAGTTTCCTAGGATTCTCTAACGTGGAGCCGAGTTTGAGATCCAGTGTTAAGGACCACTGGGTTTTCAAACTTGAGTGCGTTATGAGAATCACCTGGAAGGCTTGTTAAAATAGAGTCTAGGCTTCAGCCTTGGATTTCACCAGTAACTGGAGAATGTGCATTTATTTTTTCATTTTTTAAAAATTTTATTTTTTATTGTCTTTTTTATTGTGTTATGTTAGTGACCATACATCATTAGTTTTTGATGTAGTGCTCCAAGATTCATTGTTTACCTGTAACACCCAATATGTTCCATGTAATATGTGCCCTCCTTAATACCCACCACCAGGCTCACCCATCCCCCTCCCACCCTTCTCCCCTCTAAACAAACCTTCAGTTTTTTTCTTGGAGTCCATTTATTTCTCAAAGTTCTAGAGGCTGGGAAGTCCAAGATCAAAGAACAAGCAGATTTGGTGTCTAGTGTGACCTGCTTCCTAATTCATAGATGGATTGTGTCCTCACGTGACAGAAAGAGTGCTAGATAGCTCTCTGGGGTGTCTTATTTATTTATTTATTAATTTTTTAGATGGGGGAGGAGTAGAGGAAGAGGGAGAGAGAAAACTCTAAGCAGGTTCCACACTCAGCACAGAATCTGAGGCGGAGCTCAATCTCACGATCCTGAGATCATGGCCCTAATATCATGACTTGAGCAGAAATCAAGTGTGGGACACTTAACATGCTAAGCCACCCAGTCACTCTCCTTGGGGTGTCTTTTATAAGAGCACTAGTGTCATTCATGAGGGCTTCACCCTTATGATGTAATTACCTCCCAAAGGCCCCACCTCCTTATATCATCACACGAGGCAGGGGTAGGATGTCAACATATGAATTTGGTGGGGGGTCCATAGCTACTCAGTTCATTAATTAATTTTAGGATTTCTTTAGAAGAGATGGGCATGTTATTTGTAATAATATAATATAAATAAAAATCAGAGTTTCCTTCTTTGGATTTGGTGTATTTCTTCTGCCTGAAATTCATACTTTTCCATTGGCTTAAGTTACTCCCAGTGGCACAGTTCTGTGATAGAGAAATATCATGCATATGATATGTGAGAAACAGCTAGCACAGCAAATGAGTAAGCAAGTGGTGGGGAAGGGAGATTGTGTTGGTTTGATAACTGCTCAGCTTGGAATGGTTGTGTCACATTGGGCAAGTTCTTAAATCATGTTGTATCTTCAGCAGAGACATTTGTAAAACAGAGGTAAAAATGGCGACGACCAAATGGGTTGTTGCAAAAATTAAATTTTTTAATCAATGTTAAACTTTTAGAGGAATATAAGGCAATAATTGTGCAATACATGCTATCTATAATTATATCTAGACAACTCAATTGTTGGTCTCTTAATAAAGGTTAAGCTTCCTGCCCTCTAATAGCTTTTTGAACATGTCTTAAGGTGGGAGGGAATGATAGCCTTTCTGTTAGCTTATATTTTGCCATGCATCCCTGTGTTTTTCTTGTCCACTGATGTACTTGGCAGGAATAGTACTTATAATCCAGATTTCTCAAAATCCTGCCTGAAATGTTCTTGGACTGCATTCCTGTAAGTATATAATGTGTTGGGTTAAGAAAAAAATAGATCTTTCTAAGGCAACTGGGACTAAGGGAATGTGAGAATTCAAGGGACTCTCACACACACACTTATCTTTTCTTTCCATACATCTACATCTGCTTCATTCTTCTTAGACTGGCTTTCTCTGGGTGGGCGGTTCCATGACAGAGGGTAGGTGGTTACTCAGGACTCCAGAGTTTACATGCTATAATCTGGACATATGGTGTAGCCATAATTACGTCTCTTTTCTTAATTCCAAATTCTCAAAAGAACGTACTCTGACTGGCACAGGTGGGTCAGGAGTCCAATCAACTGGGTCAAGAGATGGTCACATTGGGGAGGGCGAGAAAAGCTGCTTTGAAAACCACCCTTAAGGAATTTTGAGGGAGGGTAAAATTAAGGTAGCTGTTTTGAGCTTAGTGAATAATATGAAAGTGCTCTACTACATTTATATAAGAATTACCACCAGGTTCTGATACAACAGACCTTTTCATGATAAGTGCTGGGAAATCTTAGCTTAAAGTAGCTAAGAAAGTATAATTTATTCTGAGTCAGACTGAATTTCTTCTGGTAAGTTCTGGTTATCTTCTGTTTGCGTTAAACTCTTGTTATTTTTTGTTATGTCATTAAAAAAAAACAGGGCCCCCATGGTACCATTTGTAGAAAATTCATATTTTATGTACATGTGTTTATTTAGAGTTTATTGTAAATACTAGGTCTTTATCAACAGCAATGCTTTGGATGTTTTGATCTAATACAATTGACAGCATGCCCACTGTTAGTTACTTCTAAAATGTTTAACAATTCCTCAATCTCATTCTAAATGCATTTAAAAAATTTACATGACTCTCCTCTTTCTGCCTATATCTTGATTTTCAGTGTTTTCTGGCAGCTATTTCTGGGTTGGGACTATGCTTGTATTAAAGGATAAATATTTGAATTATTTTTGGTAGGAAGTGGAGCTGTTTGTTTCATGGCTTTTCTGTCAGGATATAGGGGAGAATGAGATAACACACTCAAAGTAGGCAATTAAACACTTAAATGGAGGAGTTAGTTATACAGGTAGAAAAAAAAAACAAAAAAAACCCACAAGAGCTAGTACAGCACCTGCTGGCAAAGAGAGCCATTATTATTTCCAGAAATGACGTAGCAAGAGGAGGGAACAGTTACTGCAGCTGGAGAGAAGACTTTGTGAAGAGGACAATGTGATCCCAGTGACCTGGCAGGAAGGGAGTCAGGGGAAGAGCAGACTCCACTTCCCCCCTTCATGGTGATCTCATGCTAGTGTGACCATTGCAACCAAGTGAAACCTGGGGAGTAGGTGAGTCTGTTGATGCAGTTAATACAGGTCAGCTTTCCTGGGTACAAACAGAGTGGAGAAGGGTGAAATTATCTGGGGGGAGGGTCACATAAAATATACTCTGCCCAAAGTCTAGTAAAAACCAATTGGGTCCTTCTTACTTGTCCTTTGCTTCCTCATGAAGTTGGCAGAAATGTGGGTTATGGTATGTATAACCTACACAGACAGATACTAGCCTTATTTGATAAATTACACAACTATATGTGATAATCTTTAATTTACTATATTAATTTCAGGCATTGGAATCTTGGTCTAGGATCTGCCCAATTCAGAACTTTCTGAATACATTTCCTGGAATGGTCCTTCTAACTTCATGAGGTACACGGTCGGCAAAAGAAGAGACGGAATCTGCCTTCTGTGCTCCTCCATTGCCACAGAACACTGTAATCTGCATCTTCAGATTAGTCTGAAGGCTTGGTGACTCTTCTCTTGTGCTGACTGCTCTCATCACCTTTCTTTGCTAAGGTAATAGAAGGGTCATTAAAAATTTTCTTGTTTCTCCTTGTTGAGAAGATTAGTTTCCTTTAGGAGTTTAAGCTGAAAATAGATCTACATTATGGGTCACCATGGCACTTTCTGAGTAGTGCAGAAGGCAGGGATGTTGCTATTTAACCAATTCTAGCCCATAGCTTCTTTTTTTCCTTTTTTCTTTTTTAAGATTTTTATTTATTTATTTGACAGACAGAGATCACAAGTAGGCAGAGAGGCAGCAGAGAGAGGAGAAAGCAGGCTCCCCGCTGAGCAGAGAGCCTGATTCGGGGCTCGATCCCAGGACCCTGGGATCATGACCTGAGCAGAAGGCAGAGGCTTAACCCACTGAGCCACCCAGGTGCCCCACTTTTTTCTAAAAATTTTATTTATTTATTCATCAGAAGAGAGAGCGAGAGAGGGTAATGAGTACATAAGCAAGGGAAGTGGCAGGTAGAGGGAGAAATAGGCTCCCTGTTGAGCAAGGAGCCATCCCAAGACCCTGGGACCATGACCTGAGCCAAAGGCAGATGCTTAACCAATTGAGTCACCCAGTTTCTATGTAATGAACACTGTTAAACATCCATTCCTTACTCCTTCCACCTTACCCTAAGAAGCCGATCAAGGGAAGCTTTATGTATTCATTGTTATGCTGAATACTCTTAGAACTATGCAAGCATTTTCAACACAGCTTCTACCTTGCTGGGTTCAGATTGACCATGAGATACTAGGACCAGGAGTGTCCTAGTGTTTATTGCTTTAGTTTATAATTGAATTATGACCTCCAGTTATGGACATCTGAAGAATCATTTCAGGGTCCCTGGGGAGGGTGGATGGCTACATATATCTAGGAAATATAAGTGGCACATTCTACTCTATAAACTTCACTTGTTTGATTATTAATTATTGACCACTGACTTTATAGTGATAGGAAAAACTCATGCTGCATGTTGACCTTGTTCTCTCTAGAAGAAAAAGAGCACATTCTTCATCATAAGACCAAGGCTCAATTTTTCATAATCTGCTGTTTCAGATTGTTTCCTATGACAGGCACACTTAGTGAATTAAGTATAAAGAAAAGAAGTAACCTGCAATTTTTTAATGAATATATATGCCAAAAGAGAATAAGGCTGTTAAATATTAATTTAATCAATAATGTTAAAATTCTATATTAGTAAATTTCCAGTAACATGAAAGTCCATTATTTTTAAACTACCACAGATTTTTTAAAAAATTAACACTTATGTTGGCATTATATATTTTTCCCCTTAAAAATCCATTGTGATAATCTATGATCTCTTCTCAATCCCATTCTTCTCCTTGCTTACCCTCTGGTCATGACCTACATGTATACAGTTTCAAGAATGGCATGTTTTACATCTTAGAATTAGGGAAGTGATGCCATACTCCATTCATTCTTTGCAAGTTTTTTGTCCTTTCCTTTCCTTTCCTTCCTTTCCCTTCCCTACCCTTCCTTTCCCTTCCTTTTCCTTCCTCTTCTTTTCCTCCCTCCCTCCCTTCCTCGCTTCCCTCCTTTCTTTCCCCTCTCTTCCTTTCTTTCTTCCTTCCTTTCTTTCTTTCTTTCTTTCTTTCTTTCTTTCTTTTTCTTTCTTTCTTTCTTTCTTTCTTTCTTCTTTCTCTTTCTTTCTTCTCCCCAAAAGATGTCCTTAGAGGTTTTCCTGTTAATACTCTTCCCATCCACCCACCCAGAACAATCACTTTTTGATTTCTATTATTATGTATTTTTTTTCTATTTTATGAATACTAGTGAACTATATAGTATGTATTCTTGAGTGTCTGCTTCTTAGGCTGTAAACATTTTTGAGATTCATCTGTGTTATCACATTTTCTTTATATTCATTCTCTCTCTTTTTTTTCATTCTCGTGTTGATGGACATTTGGGTTGTTATTAGTTTGGGGCTACCATAGCCATTTTTATTTGACTATTAGTGTGCTGTTGATTTGTAAAATTATTTATATATTTTGGATGAAACATTCTCACACATATGTGAAGAAAATATTTTTCTCATGTAGTTTCTATGTATTTTCTAACATGCTTTTTAATAAACAGATTTTTAAGAGTCTCATGCTCTACTGACTGAGCTAGCCGGGCAATAAACAGATTTTTAAAAATGCAGTTTAATTTATGTATATTTTTAAAATTTTAAATATTTACTTCTTTATTTGAGAGAGAGAGAGCATGCATGCGTGAGTTCAAGTGTGGGCAGGGGCAGAAGGAGAGGGAGAGAAATCCTCAAGCAGGTCCCCTGCTGAGCACAGAGCTCCACCCTGGGCTCAATCCCAGGATTCTGAGATTATGACCCGAGCCAAAAATCAAGAACTGGATGCTTAAGTGACTGAACCACCATGTTGCTCCTTTTTTTTTTTTTTTTTTTTTGATTGGCGTTTTTTTTGAGTTTTGAGTTTGTTCTAAGAAATCTTTGCTGGCACAAGAGTACTTTATTGTCTTTGTAAGGTCAGTAGAATTTGTAATGAGTAAACTGTATTTTATTCTTGATCTCAGTAATCTGTTTCTTAATTTCAACTTCACTAATTTAGCTAGAGGATTGGGAATTTTATTAATTTTACCAAAACACTGTTATTGACTTCATTGACTTTTCTCCATTATTTATTTTGGTAATTAAATAATTCATTTCCACTATTCCCTTTGTCTTTGGTTTTAATCTGCTTCTCTCTAGTTTCTTGTGGTAGGAACATAGTAAATACTTACCTTTTTGGTCTTTTCTAATTTTAAAATATGTAAGTATTTTAAAGCTATGTATTTTCCTCTAAGTATGTTAGCTCTTTCCATGAATTTTATGAATCATTTTATTATTATTCTATTAAAACATTTTTTTAAAGATTTTATTCATTTATTTGACAGAGAGAGATCACAAGTAGGCAGAGGCAGGCAGAGAGAGAGGAGGAAGCAGGCTCCCTGCTGAGTAGAGAGCCCGATGTGGGGCTCTATCCCAGGACCCTGGGATCATGACCTGAACCGAAGGCAGAGGCCTTAACCCACTGAGCCACCCAGGTGCCCCAACTATTAAAACATTTTTTAAGTTAAATTAAATTCAATTTTGTGTGTATGTGTGTGTGTGTGTGTGTGTGTGTTCCAAAATGCATTGTTTATGCACCACACCCAGTGTTCCATGCAATATATCCCCTCCTTAATACCCACCACCAGGCTCACCCAGCCCCCCGGCCCCCTCCGCTCCAAAACCTTTAGTTTGTTTTTCAGAGTTCACAGTCTCTCATGGTTTGTCTCCCCCTCCGATTTCCCCCAAGTCACTTCTCCTCTCCATCTCCCAATGTCTTTTTATGTATTCTTCTTTTATCTATGAGTTATTTAGAAGGCAGTGGTTTAATTTCCTAATATTTAAGATTGTCTAGATATTGTTATTGATATCTAATTTAATACAGTTGTGATCAGAGTATTGACATGGTATGATTTCAATATCTTGATAATTATAGATGAATATATAATTTACCATGGCGAATGTTCATGAGTACTTGAAAGCAGTATGCTCAATCACTATGGCTAATCATTTTTCATTGAGCAGGCAGTGGCTCTCTAGTCTATAAAAGTCTTGAAAGCCTAATAGACATTTTTCTTGGCTTACTTCCCCTGACCTCAGCATTTTATGGCAAAAAGCCTGGATCTCCTCAATAAATTTCTCTAATATCTCTTACCTGTCCTGGGCCTCCTAAAGTTCAATATCCTTCAACTCTATAGTCTCGTGTTCTCTTGCTGCTGGGGGAAACCTGCATTCGAAAGAAGCTCTACATATCTCTGGGGAATGTCTTTCAGTTCTCCATCTTCACCTCTACTTTTTAAAAACAGCTTTACTGAGATACAATTGACATATACTAAGATGCACATTTTTAGAATATATAATTTGATAAGTTTTGCCATATGCATATGGGAGTAAAACCATTACCATCACCACAATCAAAATAATAAGCATACCTATCACTTCAAAGTTTTCCTTGTACTGTTTTTTCCCATCTTATGCCCTTCCCTGCCTCTTTATGACTGTGCACGGCTATAGGCTTACTTTTGTCACTAGATATTAGCTTATGCTTTAAAGAGATTGATATACATTAAAAAATATGCACTTTTTATTTCTTGGGTCTAGCTTCTTTCAGTCAACAAAGGTATTTTAAGATTAACCCATGTTATTATGTGTATACATAATTCTTTCTTTTTAATTGTTGATAGTATATAAATTGGAATATTAATTGTATGTAGTATGGAAACATATGGAAACACCAAAATTTGTTTCAGTTGTATACCAATGACAAAATTTGTTTATACATTCATCTGTTGTTGGAAATTTGGGTTGTTTCCAGTTTTTGGCTAGCATAAATAAATCTACTCTGAATATTTGTATGCATATCTTTCATATCTTTCTCTTGTCACTTTCTTGGATAGAGATATACACACACACATATGCTGGAGTCATTTGGTGGGTGTTTAGCTTTTAAGAAACTGCCAAATTGTTTTCCAGAGAGGTTTTACCATTTTACATTTTCACCTTTAGTGTATGAGATTTCCTGTTTTCCCATATTCTCAATAAATGTAATATGATCAGTCTTTTTAATTTTGGCTAATTTAATAGATATGTAGTTATATCTCACTGTGACTCGAATGCGCATTTCCCTAAAGACTAATAATGTTGGCCACCTTTTCATGTGCTTATTTGTTCACTTTTTTTTTCCTTTGGTAAAGTATTATTCATTTTATTATTCTGCTCATTATCTTATTATTGAGTTTTACAGATTGTTATATATTCTGGAAAAATTAATTTAGCAGATATATGATTTGAAAATATTTTCTTCAAATCTGTGCCTTATCCTTTCTTTCTCTTAAAAGTATTCTTAAGAACAGTTCTTAGTTCTGATGTTCAATTTTCCTTTATGGCTTTTATTTCTGTTGTCAAATATAAGAAATTTTAACCTACTGAAAGGTCAATGATTTTCTCCAATATTTTCTTTTAGAAATGTTATAGTTTGGGGTATTAAATGCAGGTCAATGACTGATTTTAAATTTACTTTTGTATTTGGTGTGAGATACGGATTGAAGTTTATATCTTTGCATATGGAAATCCAACTCTTCTAGCACCGTATATTGAAAAGATAATCTCTCCTCTTAATTACCTTAGTACCTCTAACAAACATCATTTGACCCTCTATGTGTAAGTCTATTTCTGGGCTTTCTCTTGTTTCACTTATTTCTTTCTCCATCTTTTTTATTGTTATCATGTTGACTTGATTACTATAGATTTATGGTAAGTCTTGAAAGTGAGTAGTTAAAGTCTTTTAACTTTGTTTTATCTTTTGTGTTTGTATGGTTATTTCAGTTTCAGCTTCAGTTTCCATGGTTATTTCAGTTATTCTGAGTCCTTTGAATTTGCATGTGAATTTTAGAAATGGCTACTAATTTTCTGGGGGGCAAAAACCCAACTGGAATATTGACCAGGATTTAATTGTATCTGTGGATTGGTATGTAGAGAATTGATGTCTGAACAATAGTGAATATTCTGATCTATGAAAACATTATAACATTATTTTTCTCTATGTCTTCTTTAATTTTTCTTAGAAATGTTCTACAATTTTCAGCATATAGGTCTTGTATGTTATATAAGATTTATCTTTATTTTTTCAACAATGTTTGATCTGATTGTAAATGACATTTTTCACACTTTGATTTCTAATTGTTTATCTTCAGTTATAGGAAAAAATAGATTTTCACGTATTTTTCTTGCATCCTCTCACATTGCTATAATCACTTATTCTTGCTGTTTTGTTATAGATTCTTTATAGTTTTCTAAACATGATAATTTTATAAGCTAATAAATTTTACTTTAAAAATTGTGGTAAAGTTGGTATATAACATATTCGTTTTAGGTGTACAACATACAAATTTGATTTCTGTACACATTACAATGGTAACTACAGTAAATATGGTTACCATCCACCACTGTACAATTGACTCCCTTCATCCTTTTTGTCCACCTCATAATACCTTCTGATAACCACCAGTCTGTCCTTCCTATCCATGAGTTTTGTTTTGTTTTGGTTGTTTTGTTTTTCAGATTCCACATATAAGTGAAATCTTATTGGTCTTAGTCTTTCTGATTTATTTCACTTAACATAATATTCTCAAAGTTCATTCATGCTGTCACAAATGGTAAGATTTCCTTCTTTTAATGGTCAAATAATATACATACACACACACACACACACACACACACACACACACACACGTATATCTCACATCTTCTCTAACTATTCATCCACTGGTGGACACAGATTGTTTCCATATCTTCGCTATTGTAAATAATGCTGTAATAAACATAGGGGTGTTTTATTTTTCACTTGATAAATTCCGAGAAGTGGAATTGCTAGATCATATGATAGTTCTCTTTTTAATTTTTTGAGGAGCCTCCATACTATTTTCCATAGTGGCTGTGCTGAATTTTACATGCCCACCAACAATGTACAGGGTTTCTTTTTCTCCACATTCTCTCTAGCATTTGTTACTTCTGACCTTTTTGATAATAGCCATCCTAATGGGTGTGAGATAATATCTCACTGTGGTTTTGATTTGCATTTCTCTAATGATTAGTGGTGTTGAATCTTTTCATGTGCCTGTTGGCCATCTGTATGGGAAAATGTCTATTTAGATCCTCTGCCCAGTTTTTAATCTGATTTTTTTCTGTTGAATTGTTTGAGTTTTTTATATATTTTGGATATTAAACAATATTGGGTTCAGATATATGACTTACAGATATTTTTTCCCATTCAGAAGGTGGCTTTTCATTTTCTTGATGATTTCATTTCCTATGCAGAAGCCTTTTATTTTGATGTAGCCCTACTTGTTTATTCTTGCTTATGTTGACTTTGCTTTTAAAGTCAGGTCCAAAAATTTAACTCTCATGCTGATTCTAGGAAGGTTATTGCTTATGTTTTCTTCCAGGAATTTTATGGTTTCAAGTCTTATATTCAAGTCTCTTATCCATTTTGACTTAATTTCTGTGCATGGTGTAAGATAGATTCTTTTGCACATGTCTATCCAGTTTTCCCAACAATTCTTATTGAAGAAACTTTCCTTTTCTCACTGTATATTCTTGGTTTCTTTGTCATTAATTACTGTACTATATGTGTATGGATTTATTTCTAGGCTCTCTATTCTGTTCCATTGAGCTATGTGTTCAGTTTTGTGCCAATGCCATACTGTTTTGATTATGATAGCTATGTGGTATAGTTTGAAATCAGAGTGCCTATAACTCCAGCTTTGTTCTTCTTAAGATTGTTTGACTATCCAGTGTCTTTTGTGGAAATCAAGAAATACCTTGAGACAAATTAAAATGGCAACACAATTCAAAATCTATGGAATTCAGCAAAAACCCAAGAGATAAATTCATAACAATTTAGGTCTTCTTCAAGAAACAAACAAACAAACAAAATACTACCAATTAAGCAATCTAATTTTACACATAAAGAAATAAGAAAAAGACAGAAAAAAAGCCCAAAATTAGTAGAAGGAAGGAAATAACAAAGATTAGAGGAGAAATAGATGAAATAGAGACTAAAAATATAATATAGGAGAGCTTTTTTTGGAAAAAATAAACAAGATTGACAAATCTTTAGCTAGAGTCACCAAAAAAAGAAAAAAAAAATGGAAGAGGAAGGGAGAAGGTTAAAATAAACAAAATCAGAAATGACAAAAGAGATCTATTATAGTGATACTACAGAAATATAAAGGATCATAAGAGGCTAATATAAATAATTATATACCAACAAATTGGACAACATGGAAGAAATAGATAAATACTTAGAAACACAATCTTCCAAGATTGAATCATGAAAAACTAGAATATCTGAATGGACTGTTACTAGTAAGGAGATTGAATGAGTAATCAAAAACTTCCCAAGAACAGAAATCCAGGACCAGATAATTTCATTGGTGAATTCTATCAAAAATTCAAAGTTGATTTAATATATATCCTTTTCAAAAACTCTTTCACAACTTTGGAGAGAAAGGAACACTTTCAAACTCATTTTATGAAGCCAGCATTACACTGATAACATAACCAGAGAAGAACTTCACCCAAACAACAACAGTAAAAATGAATGAAAATGAAAAACAGAAAAGAAGATTACAATCCAATATCCCTGATGTACATAAATGCAGGAATTCTCAATAGGGTATTAACAAACTGAATTTAATAATTTAATAATGCATGAAAAAGATCATACACCATGATCAAATGTTATTTATTTCAGGTATTCAAGGATAGTCCAACATCCACAAATAAATCAGTATCATATACCACATTAACCAAAGGGAATGATAAAAATCACATGATCATCTCAATACATGTAGGAAAAGCATTTGGCAAAATTGAACATACATTTATGATAGGAACTCTCAAAAAAATGGGTAGAGGAAATGTTCTTCAACATAATGAAGGCCATATACAACACACCCACTGCTAATGCCATACTCAATGATGAAAAGCTGAATGCTCTTTCTCTCAGATCAGGAACAAAGCAAGGATGCCCACTCTCACCACTTTTATTCAACACCATATTGGAAGGACTAGCCACAGTAATTAGGAAAAAAACAAAACAAAACAAAACAAAAAAATGGAGAAGAAACGCTGTCCAGATTGGAAAGGAAGAAGTAAAACTGTCAATTTTTATAGATGAAATGACACTATTTTTAGAAAACTCTAAAGACTCCCATCAAAAAAGCAATGAGAACTAATAAATAAATCCAATAAGGTTGCAAGATACAAAATGAATACATAGAAATCTGTCACATCTCTAAACGGTAACAACAAACTATTAGAAAGAGAAATTAATAAAACAATCTCATTCATAATTGCATTAAAAAGAATAAAATGCTTAAAAATAAATTTAACCAAGGAAGTGAAATACCTGGGCACTGAAAACTATAAGACACTGATGAAAGAAATTGAAGACACAAATAAATAGAAAGATATCTTATGCTCATGGATTGGAAGAATTAACATTGTTAAAAAGCCGTAAGCAATCTACAGATTTAAGGCAATCCATATCAAACTTCTCATGACATTTTTCACATAGCTATAAAAAACACATTTTATATTTACATCTTCCTTTCAAGCTCAGTGAAATTTATTGCTTTTTCTTGGTTTATTGCTTTGGTTAGAACCTTCCGTACATGGTACATAGAAATAGTGAGAGTGGACACTTTTTGCCTGGTACTTCATATAATGGAAGGCATTCAGTCACTCACCATTAAGTATGACATTAAAATATAAGTTTTTCATAATTTTCTTATATTAGGTCAAGGAAGTTTTCTTCTATACAGTTTGTTGAAAGTTTTTAATATGAATTTACATTGAATTTGTCACAGGGTTTTTATGCACATATTGAGAATATCATTTTTTTTAGTTTTTGCATATTATAAATTATTACCTTGCTTGATTTTCAAGTATTTAAACAATCTTTTACTTGTGGGATAAAACCCACTTTGTCATTAGGTATTATATTTTTAGACACTTTTGGGTTCCTTTTATTATTATTTTGTTGAGAAATTTTGCATCTAGTCATGTGGTCTGTTGTTTTCTCTCAATGCCTTTTTTTCTGGTTTTGATATTAGATTAATTGTGACCATATGAAATTAATAGGGTAGTCTTTCTTTCACTTCAGTATTCTGTATTTGATTGTAGAGAGTTGGAATTGATTCCTCCTTAAGGAATGTCTGGTAGAATATGTCAGTGAAATTTTTGTTCTCAAGTTTTTAGAGTTGAAAGGTTTTTATTTACAAATTTTATTTCTTTCCAGTTTATCTATTCTGGGTACTTTAAAGATTTTTCTTCATTTAAATTTTTTTTGTAACTCACTCTAAGAAATGCCTTTATGATATGCCTTGTGTGACTTTCTTATTATCTGTTAGACTTGGAGTTTATTGAATTTTTTAGATATTTGGGTTTATGGTTTTCATCAAATCTGGAAAATTTTAACCCACTATTTGTTGGAGATTATTTCTCTTCCTTCCCCTCCTTTTTCTTCTCCATTCAGGATTTCAATTACTCATACATTATGATGCTTGCAAAAGTTATCCCACAATACACTAATGAGATGTTTATTTTTAAAAGTCTTTCATCTGCTTCATTTTTGGATATTTTGTTATATTCTGATCCTAAGGAACTTTGGGAGATAGTATTATTATTCTTCACTAACATGAAGAAGATAAAGAACTAAGTGTGTGCCTATATATTTACTTTTGTTACATCCTGTATTATCAGTTAATTTAAATTTAATACATCAGGAAAGAAGTTATCACAGAAAGAGCCCATTCATTCAACAATTATATATTGAATGGTATGTGTGAAGCATTAGGACAGGTGATGTGATATGCAAAAATGTATAATGCAATCATTCTAGCTGTCCAGGAACTTATATTTAAGAAGGGGAAAATAAATATAAGTATATATCTCAGAGAAATAAGAAACTGAATGCTAAGCAGATAGTGTTCTCCAAGTGGTAAAAGAACGGATAGAGAGAAGAGTGAGATGAATTCCACATGAATGAGAATCTCTGTTGTTGAGATGGAGGGAACTATGTATGGTACAAGGACTTGAATGCACCCTCAAGGACCTAAGAGTATTCCTAACAGCCAGTGAGAAAATGGGGATTTCAGTATTAAAACTCAAGGAACTGAATTCTACCAGTAACATGAAGGTACTTGAAAGTGGATCCTGAGCTCCAGATGACATCTTGATTGCACTCTGAGCAGAGAACACAGCCACATGCCACTAGACTTATGACCTATAGAACTATGACTTGTAAATTGTGTTGTTTTGAGCTGCTAAGGCTGTGGTCCACTGTTATGTAGTAATAGAAAACTATGCAGGCAGTATCCAATGAATGTCATGTGAAATCAAAAAAACTGTACAATAGACAGATTACTTTTGGCTAGGGATAATCAGAGAAGCCATTATGGTGTGTATGAAAATGAGTGGTAATTGAGATTGGCAGAGGATTAGGAAATATGGAAAGTAAAATCTAGGCAAATTGACTAGCATAGTAACAGAGTGATAAAAATGAAAATACATTTTTATTATCTAGGGGAGATATTTCACAGAACTGTAAAGTGAGAAGGCTTAGAATTAAGTTTCTCAGTGTACTCTAGGGCCAGCTGTGTTAGAATTACTTAAAATATTTGCTGAAATGTAGATTTCTATGATTCCACCAGAGCAATTTAATGAGAAACTCTGATTCTGGATTTTTCAAACATCTCCAGATAATTCTTATGCTTTATTAAATTTGTTTTAGATTAAGAACTTAAACTACCAGAGTTAAAATTGTGGGAGAATTTTTTTGTTTACATTTTTCTTTGCTATTTGCTTTCTTTGCTTTTCTTAATTGTAGAGTTGATTTGATCAAAGGACATTGTAAAACTTTATTCTGAAGACTGTATTTTAGACAGTTTGAGGAAGAAGAAAATGAACAGGTGAAAACTATAGTATTTTGTAATAGTAAAGTTAAATTGATAGTAGTCTAGATAACATATTGTCTGTAGGAATGGAGGGAATGGGATGCTTCTCACCAAAGTTATAGAAGAAAGGTTAATAAGACTTGATGGGTAATTTGATGCTTTCCCATGTGTGAGAAAAGAAAGTAAAGGAGGGGAAGGAAAATTCTTCAAGGTCCTACATTGGTGCATTTCACATTAGACTGTGTAGGATCAAATGGATGACAGTTGGTCTTTAGAGAAATGAGGATTGTAAGTCTGGAATGTGACATAATTTTTGTTATTGTAGAAACAATGAATGAGTTTGATGGATATTATTTTAGTTTACTTAGTTCTTATTAGGGGAGGATTGATCTTTGCAGTGCTAATTCTGTTTCTGTGTGTGTGTGTGTGTGTGTGTGTGTATTTTTGCCATTGATAAACATCCAGTATTATTCCAGTATTTTCTTAGGGTTAACTTCAGACTGTAAACTCACATTACAGATGTTAATTAATTGAAAAAAAATGACTGGAATGGTAACAGCGATTATTTTTATACTAATTAAGTTATTTGAGAGAAATAGCTCTTCGTCTAAAGTCAATAATTAATCAATACTGTATTACACTGACAGAGTCCTAAAGGTAAATTCTGTCTCTTATTTGCTTTCTTTACTGAAGTAAGTGAAAGAATAAATGAGAAAAGTTGTGAGTAAAATTGAAGATATTCATCTGACATATGAATGGGTTATTTGCTATTATATGAATTAACTAGAATTTCATTATAATATATTTGTGTGTGTTAGTGTAAATTTTGAAGTGATACATCTATATTTTTAAGGAGAAACTTCCCCTTTTTGCATTATTCCTCTCTGATTAATAGAGAAATATATTTTGTAATTTTAGACCTGGCTGGTCAGCCACCATGGTGCTTTAATCTACATTCTGCACTCCAGGAAGCTCATCCGAACAGAGCGCAGCTCTTGCTTCCAAATGAGGTGCGTGTCCCAGATGCTTATGCCAGACTTATAGTCACTATGTAAGAGAAAAAAAAAAAAGTAAGAACGAAAGAGAAAAGACAAAAAAAAAAGAAAAAGCTTTCACATGGGGTGGCTACTAGAGAAAGTATTTTTGAGCTCGTTAAGTCATGATGGCCTCTAGCCTGGTGCTAGAGATTCAGTCTATGTGTTTATAAGGCAAATGTTGGTGTCATAGCTCAGTGCAGTGAGTGTAGAAAAGCCTGTTACTGTACAATGTAAGTGCAGATTGCTTCAGAGAAAATATTTGCAGTGACACCAAATTGTCCATTAATCAAATGTATCATTGAAGTATATATATTTATGTATTTTTCAATCTTTTTATATTAATGTATCTATGATGACCTTCATTGAGATAAAAATTGGCAACAGAGTAAATTGATAAATCCTATAATTCACACACACACAAAATCAGGACTTACTATATTTAACATTAATAATATTTTATGAGATATTATTTTATAAATCTCTGAAATTACTTGGTTATTTTTACAATAACATACTGTTTGCTTTTATTCTTCAACATTGTATCAAAATCTATCCTCTTTTTAAAATCCTCCCCTCAGGACCTTATCAAAACCACCCACTTCTGAGCTTTTCATATATTCCCATTGCTCTTGAGATAAAGACAAAAATATTGTATTTTCTTATAGGAAACTTCATGAATTTCTTCTAAGCAATGTTGTTGCATGTTATACCAAATTAGTCCTCACTGTCAGTTCTCAGACCAGGCCAGCTTGTTGGAAGTCTCATCTTTCCTTCTACACCACGGTTTATGTGTATATCGTATGACCTGGAACCCCCCTTTTTTTTTTCTGGCTTTAGCCCACTCACAATCCCTAAACACATATATACATCTAGTTTAACAATATTCCTAAATGTTCCATAGATGAGGCAAAATGCCCTTATTACAAAGGACTTTCACCAATTCTTCCGTACTAGGTTATATGCCTATGTTCCATGTGTTTATAGTACCCTGTCTTCTGAGTCTTATCACAGTTTTTAATTACATATTTATTTGTCTGACAAGTCGATTTTTGTATGCTTTTCCACTAGACAGTATATTCCACGAAGATGGAGAGTTTCCCTGCTTTACTCAATATTTCACTAGCAGCTTGTAACACAGGGAATGGGATAATTAATAGTTGACAGATGAATAGATGAGTAGTTCTGGCAATAGATTATTTAGCAGTGATATAAATAAGACCTATCTCTTTTTAAAAAGATTTTATTTATTTATTTGACAGAGAGAGAGATCACAAGTAGGCAGAGAGGTGGGCAGAAAGAGAGGGGGAAGAAGGCTCCTGCTGAGCAGAGAGCCTGACAGGGCTCCATCCTAGGACCCTGAGATCATGACCTGAGTTGTAGGCAGAGGCTTAACCCACTGAACCACCCAGGTGCCCCTAAATAAGACCTATCTTAATAAAATAAAATGTATACAATTTTAAATCCATGGTAAGTAGGTACATATAAATATAGATACTGTCATGTTAACTTACATTTTAGTTCTTATTGTATCTTTATCTAGGAAGTAATTATTTGGGTACCTCTTTATTCCAAAATGAAACAAAATAGTTACATTTCTGTTTAAAGTTTCTTAATTGTATCATAGTACACCAGATTTATTCAACTTTCTATAAGAAATGTGAGGGCATGAATTTTTCATTTATTGATGCTGCCCTAATACACTTGGGAGTAAGTGTTCTGCAAAAGGATAAGGAAGAAAATGCAAGGATGGAAATAGAAAAAAAGAAAGAAACTAGATCAGAGATAGTGGTCTCATTTTAATTTTTAGGAATACAGGAGGTAGCAGCATTTAGGGAAACTGAGGGCTTGTCTGGAGCAACTGCCTCATTTTACAGATGAAATTTTGAGATGAAAATGCTAAGTGACAAGTTTACAGAGTGATCTAGTATAGAAACTAACTTCCAGGTTTAATGCTTTTTTCCCTGCACCAATTTAACAACATCAAAAAAAAAATGGTAGCATCACAAAAACAACAAAGACTTAATCTATTTATGAATTGCATTATAGTAATAAAAGAATGAATTCCTGAGGAATTGACAGCTTCATTCACATTTCATCATTGGAAAAGCCTTGGTTTAGTGGGATAAGTAAAATATTAGTGAAGAATTAATCATAAATAAGAGTGGCAGGAGTAAAGTAATAATAGTAGTAATAAAAGAGTTAATAAAGAATTAACTGTAGCATGTAATTTCATATGTGTTTTTAAATAAGTCATTATATATTCATTGGCCTTCATCTTTCTTTTCAGACATTTGGAGTTAATGTACATAAACTAACATTCTGTTCACTACTGATCTGATCTTATTTTGTATTTTTTCCTTTTAGGATTTCATTTAAATTCCAGTTAGTTACTATACAGTTTAATATTAGTTTCAGATGTAGTATTTAGTAATTCATCACTTACATATAATACCTAGTGTTCATCAAGGTGCCTTACTTAATCCCCATCACCCATTTAACCTATCCTCCCCCTCCCCTTGGCCCACCTTCCCTCCAGCAACTCTCAGTTTTTTCTTCATAGTTGAGAGTCAGTTTATGGTTTGCCTCTCTCTCAACCCCCCATGTTCATCTGTTAGTTTTCTTAAATCACATATGAATGAAATCATATGGTATTTGTCTTTCTATGACTAACTTAATTCATTTAGCATAATACTGTTTAGCTCTATCCACATTGTTGCAAAAGGCAAGATTTCATTCTTTTTTATGGCCGAGTAATATTCCATTGTATATATAGACCGCATCTTCTTAATCCATTCAGCATTCCATGGACAACTGAGCTGTTTCTATAATTGAGCATTGTTGATAATGCTCTTATTAACATTAGGGTGCATGTATCCCTTCAAATCAGCATTTTTGTTTCCTTTTGGTAAGTACCTAGTGGTACAAACTGCTGAATCATAGGGTAGTTCTATTTTTAACTTTCTGAGGTAACTCCATACTGTTTTCCAGAGTGACTTCACCAGTTTTCATTCCGAATAGTGTAAGAGGTTCCCCTTTCTCTGCATCCTCCCCAACATCTCTTTCCTGTGTTGTTAATTTTAGTGATTCTGACTTAAAAACAAAACAAAAACCCAATAACAAAGCCAAGGAGCGTCTCACAATCCTGTAAAGGAGTCGAAAAGAGGATGATTTGGCTAAATGTAAACAGAGACCTTTATGCTTTACTTTTAAAAAAGATTAAGGAAGAAAATGCACAAACAGTTTTCTCACTCAAATCACCACAATTAGCACTAGACAAGAACTTATGTCCATGATATTTGGGAGAAATGCCAAGTCATTTCTCATTTAAGTACGAGCTTTGGCTTCAGCAGTCAAACACATTACTGTTCCTAGAAGGATGCTTTTATATGTGACTCAGAGCCATAACTTCAGATGCATGTTAGATATAAAGTTTTTTCAGTTGTTTGCATATATTCCTATTATGGCAAAGATATGGCCAAATTCATCCAGCATTCACTGAGGTGAAATGTCCCCTGCAACCAGGAAATACTAACAAGTCTTATAAAAACAAAAGCTGCTCTATGAGAGGTTACACTCTGCGCACAAATTTACAGCTATAATGGCACATAGATTGTGCATGAATTATTACAAACTTATTTTTATATTTGAAAAACAATGATCAGAAATGAACACTTTCATAATTGAGAAACCAAGTGATGCACTATCACTTTGTGGGTAAATATAACTTGGTTAAATTAATACTGAAAACATGAATACAATTACAATAAGAGAAAATCTTTAAAAATAACCAAGTAATTTATGACTGTAGAATTCAGCCAGATGTTAGTTACCCAAATCAGCTTTAGTTATTTTATTCCTCTAGTTAAAATGTAAACTTATATAATTAACTTCACTGAGACAATAGTTTGAACTTTTAACAGTGTATGAACCCATAATAATTATTTCTAGGTATCTGACATCTTGAATTGGCTTCTTTTTTTTAACCAAGACCTTATTTGAATTAAATGTGTCCAGAGAGATTTTTCTCCTATGGATTGTTTCTCTAGAAAAATATTTTTCTGATGGAATATTGGCACACACTTGTATCGTCATTCGGAGTAGTGTCATCATGGCTATTACACCAGGAATGCTCATCTATATAGGCTTTGTTGAATATCCAGAAACATAAGGATAGGCACAAAATGTTTTTGATCATGTACCTGTGTACTTAATGTGGAAAATAATGAGAACAATAAGAATATATAATTAAATTTTAGGTAAAGAATTATTTAGTACTTAAAAATAATTTAATAATGCTAAATGACAAGATAATAATTTGCTTAAAAAATCATTCTTTGTGTTTTCCTTTAGAGAGGTAGTCTTAACAGGATGTACCATCATCACTTTCTTCTAATTTATTGTCATCTCTGACAGAATTACTTTGCATCAGTGTCGAAGTTATAATTTGTCTGGTGAAGTTATAATTTCCATATCATTTTAACTATTGACACAAATATATTTAGAGAGATTAGGGTATTAGGTTAGCTGAGATACAATGAAAAGTTTTCTGATTCTATACATAAACTTTTGTTGTCTGAAGACCTTTTGAAATTCCATCTTGTCTGCCTCAGGAGAGAAAGACCTTTTTCATTCTTTCTCACCAATAGCTTATTATCTATCTTAAATGTCTCATATTTGAGCAAATGTAAGCCATAGTCTTTAAGGTTTCAAGCTTAAAAAAGAACACCAGGAAGCAAAGATAAATAAGCAAATGAAAAAAAATGCCTAAAACCTATAAACAACACCTCAACTATGTTAACAAGGCAGAATATAAAATGGAATGCAGAAAAGGCACCTAAGAAACCTGTCAACATAAATTTAGCACCTGTTCTCAACTGTTCAGTTGCCCATATTTTGCAGAGAACAAAACAAAACAAAACACACTGTTATATGCACTCTTCTGTGAAAGACTTCACTGAATTATTAAAAACGGAGTCTAAAATGCATACCAAAGCCATACAAAGACTTAATTCATGCTTTTCAGGTTAATTATGTTTATATAAAAATTAACTGTTTAAGAAAGCAAGAGAAAATTTTCTAAATATTGATGAAATTATTTATCATTCTTGATGTTTACAAACAATAATAATAACTTCTATTGCATATTTACTAACAGGCACTATAGAAGGTACAACATTAATCTTTACTATAAGAGTATAGGTATATTTTGGAAATATTGCAGATTTGTTCCAGGCCATTGAAATGAAGTGGGCTGAATGAATTTTGGGGTCTCTCAGTGCATAAACAAGTAGTGTTTATACTATACTGTAGTCTAGTAAGTGTGAAATACCATTATGTCTAAGTATAAAACAATGTACATACCTTAGTTTGAAAATACTTTTTGCTAAAAAAGAAAAAGTGCTAATCATCATTTGAGCTTTCAGTGAGTCTAAATATTCTGGCAGATGAGGGTCTTTTTCAATGTTGATAGCTGCTGACTGATCAGAGAGGTGGTTGCTGAAAGTCAGATGGCTGTGGCAGTTTCATAAAATGAAACATCAATGATGGTGGGTGAAGATAAAATAGTGGAGGTGTAGGAAGACCCTTAGCTTCTCTCATCTCATGAACACAACTACATAACTATCAAATCATTCTAAATACCCCATAAATCCACCTGAAGATTGACAGAACAAAATCCAAAACTAAAAGGAGAGAAGCTACACTGAAGAAGGCAGGAAGTGAAGAGATGTGACTTAGGAGAGAGATGGATCTTGGCTGCTGCTGATGGGAGGGAGTGGTTAGAAAGGAAAGAGAGAGAGGAGCATAGAGGGGAACACATAAGGAGAACATTCACCTAAAGTCATTGGCTGGGAAAATAAGAGGAGCTGATACTCATGAATTCTTGCAACCAGCAAGACTTAAAGCCTGGAATTTAAAACTTCAACAGGCTTGGCTGAGATAGAGCTTGGCTGAGGTCACTGCGTTACTCTTGGAGAGAAGACAGGCAAACAACTGAGTGGCAGACAACAGGGAAACTGAAATCTGAAGAAAGCACAGGGCACACAAAAGGGTGATTATTTGCTCTTCTTGATGTGCTCCAGGAGAGGCAGTTCCTGAAGACACCTTTCTAGGGCACAAAGGAGCTGGCTGGCCACCATTTCCCTCTTCTGCCCTTTAGCATAATAAACACAGAGGCTCCTGGAGAAGCAACACAGCACCCACGTTGGCTGCTTAACATGCTGATACCAAGACCCACACCCCTTCCCTCTGGTGGGACAGTCCCTCTCAGTCAAGATTGCCAGTGTGGCAAACCCCACCTTAGAAAAGCAACAGTAACCCCTGACCCTACCACATCTCCAGACCAGAGTTCTGCAGGGCTTCAATTATAGTGGAAGAAGTATCAGATCTTATTTATTAAGCAGACTGGAGCATAACTAGTTAAAACTCACCACTTTCTGGCCAAGGAACAAACACTACCCACTGTAGGTGAGGAGAGATGCTGCAGATGACTAGCCTGAAGAATAGAGCAGCCAAAACAGGACAGCAGAGCTCATGCAACACAAACCAGAGACACTCCCTGAAGCTCTAGGACCTGGACACTATAGGACCTCTTCTTCATAAAGCCATTACTCTCAGGAGCAGAAAACAGTAGGGTTTTCTAACACAGAGAAGAAGGCAGAGATGTAAACAAAATGCCAAGACAGAGGAATGCATCCTAAATGAAAGAAGAAGTTAAGGTCACAGCTAGAGATCTGAGCAAAACAAATATAAGTAACATGCCTGATGGAGAATTTAAAGCAAAAATCATGAGGTTATTTGTTGGGCTTGAGAGAAGAATGGAAGATTTTAGTGAGTCTCTTAAACAGAAATAAAATAGTAAAAGTGAGTGAGAAATGAAAAAATAAAACAACTGAGACTGGAAATAGTCTTGAAGCATGGAAGAAGCAGAGGAACAAATAAGTGATATAGAAGACAAAATAATGGAAAATATTGAAGCTGAACAAAAGAGAGAACGTATTATGGAACATGAGAATAGACATAGAGAATTCAGTGACCCCATCAAATTTAATAACTTTCATTTCATAGGGGTCTCAGAAAAAGAAGGGAGAGATAAGGGGGCAAAAATTTATTTGAGGAAACAATAACTGAAAACATCCCTAATCTGGGGAAGGAAACAAACGTCTAGATCCAGGAGACATGAGATTTGATGAGAGGACTCTCATCAAAATCAACAAAAACAGGCCAACACTAAGACATATTGTAACTGAATTTTCAAAATATAGCAACAAAGAGCCTTAAAAGCACCTTAAAAACCTTAAAAAATCTTGTTTTTTGATACTCCTTCTTCACTAAGCGTATTCACTTTTAGCTTTTCATTTAAAGTGAGAGATATGCTACTCTTCCTTTCACTTGAACACCAAGAGGCCATTGTAGGTTGTTAACTGACCCAATTCAATACTGTTGTGTCTCAGGGAATAGGGAGGCCTGAGGAGAGGGATGGTGGAACTACCAATCAGTGGGTCAGTCAGGACACACATTCATTGATGAAGTTCTTTGTCTTAAATGAGCACTGTTGGTGAAACCCCCAAACAATTATAATAGTAACATCAAAGATCACTGATCACAGATCACAATAACAAATATGATATTAATAAAATAGTTTAAAATATTGCAAGTATTACCAAAATGTGACAGAGACACACGGAGCAAATGCTGTTGGAAAAATGGTACCAACAGACCTGCTTGACACAGGGTTGCCACAAACCTTCAATTTGTATAAAAGACAATATCTATGAAGCACAGTAAAATAAGACATACCTATACATGGTAATAAATACTATTTTCCCCTACTTTTTAATTAGTAAACTGTGTAGCTGGCCGAATTCTCAGGTGTACCTGACTCTACCTGACCCTGGTATAAACCCCCTGCATATTGGCTGGGACTGTGGATGATAAATTTTACTCATGTGATTAGGTTACATTATACATTATATGAACAAGGGACTTTAAGAAAGGGGGATTATCTCTACTTCAATTATTGCTTTCATAAAAGTTTCTATTCTTCCTATCATTAGAAATGGTTTAGTAAACATTTGGATTCTTTCACCTCTATTTGTAAAGAACCTGCCATGTGTTAGGCATCGTCATGGATAGACATAAAAGGCTGCCAATTGCTGAGCTATATTAGCACATGGTACAACTTAATGTGACCAGATAATCAAACATGCTGAGTCTCCGTAGGAAGCCTGAATCATTTTATTAATGTCTTGACTTTCTTTCCTGAGCTTTGTTGTCTTTTCCTTTCTATAGATTTAACAATTGCACAGAAGTATTTTTAATGGTGAAGTCTTCTGCTGTGATTGCTACTTTATATAATTTTTATTATAGAGCAATCTCTTCCAGGGGCAATTAGATGGATGTGTGGCTCAGATTATTGGTGAAATTACTTGAAAAAAGTTGATAGTGAAGATTGTCACACAGATGTGGGAAATCTATATTTGTGGGAAATAAAATATTTGTATATTGAAAAATGTTCTCTGTCAAAAGATAAGAAGAACAAAATAAAGTGAGATAAAATAGATGAGAATAATTAACAACTTTGAATTTTGTACTCTCCATGGGAAGAAATAGCATGGCTTCTATGTGAAGAGATTCATGAACACAATGACAATATTAAAATGAAGGATTCTTAACTTTTTATATCTTTCTTAGACAGGAATATGAAGAAGAGGAATCTGTATAATTAAAATATAATAAAAGCCTTGCCAGCAGTCTATTGTAAGAAATAGGTTAAAGAATACTGGGAATATTTAAGCATGTGCAAATTTAAAAGGCAGGATAATCATACGAGAAAAACCACAATGAACTGACTTAATCATTTGTAATTGCTTTTGAAAGATCATGCAAGACTAAAGAGCTAGTACAAACTTGAAATAAAGGGTATGTCACTGATCTCATAAAAGATGCAATCTAAGCAAAATCATTCTACTTTTTTCTGGTGACAAAGTGATAATTGAAAAAAAATTATGAATAGAAGTATTTAAAAATAAAGTGAGAAACTTTATAACATTACATAGGATTATTTCAAGAATATAGTCATTTTATTATTATGTTGTACACCTGGAACTAATATTGAACTGTACATTAACTAATTAGAATTTAAATAAAAACTTAAAAAAGTATATATTCATTTTATCAATAACATCACATTTAATTTTTAACTTTATTTGCACCCAATTAGGAAGACATAATGATGCATAATGGGGACATAATGATGCAATGATAAATTAATTGAATGAAATTCTAATGGAACTATCATAATGTATATAATTTAGTGACCTTTTTAATCATCTGTTTATCTCATTATTTAAATCTAGGTAAATGGTTTAAAATATTTTAATTTATATATAAACCTTAGACAATGACTCAAGGTATGTTTGAGTTTGGCTAGTGTTTGAGCAGAGTAAAATACACTTATTCAAATATTTTAACAAGTACTGACCATGAAAAGCAAATATGTTAATATTTTTATACACTAGTTTCTCAGCATCTGTGATCTTCTTCAAGTTAGAGGTGGATGCCTCAAGGGAAAAAGAATCTGCATAGGTTCTTGGTACCAGGTAACATATTCCCTCCCCTCCCCTTCCTTCCTTCCTTCCTTCCTTCCTTCCTTCCTTCCTTCCTTCCT